>MU866478.1:0-24446 GCA_033296915.1 Triangularia setosa | reverse complement strand
CTTTCTGGCAGTTATTTTGCTGGCGGCCTTGGTGGTAGAGCCGTGAAGGCGATCACTGAGCGTGGATGGTGGGATTCCGTACAGCTCTGCCGCCTTGCGCTGAGACTTGCCATTGTTAACCTGATTGATTGCCGACTAAATATTCTGCTCACGCACAATAGCCATCTCAAATTTGGTGTTGTTTGAAGCAAAACTGAAGGAATGGTGGTGGTTGGAATTGAGGGTGTTGTCATTTGGGTATGCCGATCGCAATGTCCAGTTGTGGGGTAATCCGGTTGTGGGGTCACGCCTTCTAGTACCATAACTGTACATGCATCATGGTAGACAAACAGGTCTTTGTTGTGGCTTACCCCTAATTTCCGTTGAAGAGCATGCGTGTGTCTATTCATGGCCGGGTTGAGCAAGATATGTTAATTGAACGAATGACTGCATGCATATTATCTATAGTATCTATACTGAAAATCAGAGAGGAAGCCAAAGCCCATCAACAATTCATCCACCTTCGTCTCCAACATCTCAACATCTGGCGCCCACCCTAACGGCCTTCAAGAGTGTTCAACCCACAGCACAAACGCATAAAGAGCTCACCTGTCATGCAACCTTGCTACTTTCAGCGTGCTAAAACGCCACACCACCGACCAAGAAGGCAGCTGCCACGCCAACCACCAGGTACCCCACCGTTCCCTGACCCAAAGACACATCAAGGGCCCCCGAAGTCTGCGCCATCTCCACTCCAAAAGGCTGGGCCAGCCCCAACTTCACTTCCGCCAGCTTCTCCTCTCTCTTGACCGTCTTGGTAGGGGTCACAACAATCGGAGTCGTGCCACGACGGGAAAGATGGCTAGCCATCAACCCCTTCGTGGTCAGCGAGTGCACAGGGTCGAGACAGCTCTGAACGGCCATCCAATACTGAAAGTACTCCACAGGAATCTCGTCTAGGGTCGCAGCGTCATCGATTAGTTCATCGATGAGCTGGTCGATCATCACGGCCTTGGGATCGTCCTTGTCCAAGCCAGAGGTCTCCTTTTCGAGCTCCTCAAGCTTTTCCTCGAGGGTATTACCATGGGATGACTTGCTGTCGGAGGGGCCTCCGTCGACGAGGTCTTCAATCTTTTCAGCGAGGCTCTCCTCGTCCTTGTCCTTGTCATCGCTGTCTTCAGAAGAGATAGCGTCGAGTATCTCCTCAACGGTATCTGTCGAGTCATCGTTGGACTTGGAGTCGCCATCCTCACCGGCGTCAGTCAAAGCCTCCACAACTTCGCTGATGGACGTGTCGTCATTGTTCTCGGTGGCATCGTTGACAACCTCCTTCAGCGCATCCACGGTGTCGTCGTCAGACTTTGAGCCCCCCTCGTTCATCTTATCCAGGACCTCCTCGACTACCTCATCAACGGTGATCTCCCGCTTCCTGTTCCTCCAAGGCCGCCAGCTGCTCCAACCGCCGCCAGAGCTTCCAGAGCTAGACTGCCCGTTCCTGTCCGGGAGGTCGATGCCAGTCTGATCCTCGAGGTATCCCGTACCCTCGTCAATCACAGCGTCTTTAACTGCATCCTTAAACCCGCCGCCACGGCCGCTACCACCTCTCGACCTCTGCCGAGGTTCGATTACGCTGCGCTTTCTGTTGTTGCTGCTCCGGGGAAACCTGCCACCACTGCCAGAGCTACCTGAGTCGGGCAGTCTGATACCAGTCTGATCCTCAAGATAGCCAGATCCAATGTCATAAACAGCGTCGGTGGCCTGGTCTTTATCTTCGTCGCGAGGACCAGGGAAGGCATACCGAATTGGCGAGCGAGGCTCGACCCGCTTGCTGCCTTGCTGGTGGGTGGTCTCGCGCTTCATGTTTCGTGGCGCTGACACAGGGACAGACCGCCTGTTGACTGCATTACGGCGGTTGTCGGTGGCGGGATTGGCAGCAGAAACTGTGGCAGCGAGGCCAATGGCGGCGACGAGGGCAGTTGTGTGTTTCATCTTGAATGATAATTTTAGGTTGACTTACCAGAAGTCAGCGTGAAAGATGGGTATTTGATGAAAAGAGCTTTCCAGAAGCTAAAAGAAGAGGAACAAAAGGAGAAGACTTGCCTGCAAGTCGGTCGAAGAAAGGAAGATGTAGGTGATGAGGTTGAGCGGATGCTGAAGAAAGAAGGCGGAAGGAGAGCTGGCGATCGCAACTCTTTATATCCACTGGATATTGGGGGAATATGTCTCACGTCCTCCGAAAAATCAGTTGTGAGTACTCAGGATGTTACTGTTTCAACCTCCAAAAGGGCATCCGAAAAGGTCCAGACGACCTCAAAACACCAGGAGATATCTTGCTGATTATCGCCATGATTGACCACGATACGGGCCACCTGTGAACCTCGGAGGCCAATGGCGCTCGAGTGCGTGACGTACTCTCAACCTTGGGAAAGGGCTGTGTTCGAAGACCTGATGAGTAGTGCGATTCGAGCAGCAGCGGGTAAGTTATTCGGCCAGATTTGCGTGGATGATGAAGCAAAACAACGCGGGTTAATCGAGAAATAGTGGAGCGGCGCGGGAGTGTTTTCGGAGGGGTCGGAGAGTGTTCTGGGCCGCGACAATGTTCTCCGATAGGTTGCTTGACCCTTCGGAGCTCAACATGGCGATGTCGGTCATTTTTCCTTTTTTGGAATGCCAGAAGCTGGAATCTTGATACCAACAAAAAAAATGCCACCGCCAGCCTCCAAAGTCATGACCCATAACCTTGTGTCACTGTGATCCGTCCTTGCCTGCCGGAGACTGGGAGCTCCCGCCAATCAGCGTTGTCTAAGACCCTCGCAACTCCGCCGCTCAACGAGCTGAACCGACATCGATCTCACCAAAACACCTCTAGAAAATCCATTTGATCGATATTTGCCGTATCGACCGCCTTCCTCATGATGGCAGCCCCTCGTACAAACGGCATCCACCCCGCCGACGCCAACAACGGCGAAACCGCCCCCCTCATCCCCACCACCAATGACCACCATCACCCCCGCCGCAGCAGCAACTCCAACAACACCCTCCTCTTTCCCATCCCGCACGAAGGCGAATCTGGCCGCGCCGGCTTCCACCTCCGCCACTTCCTCCTCGTCCTCTGGCGCAGCTCCTGCCACCTCTCGAAAATCTCAAATATTTTGTGGCCTTTTGTCCCTCTCGCTCTCTTTTTTCGCATTTTCTTCTCTGATTCACATCCACTATGGACTTTCTACCTGAGTTATATAGGCATGATCCCCTCTGCTAATCTTCTCGGTTTTGCCGGGCAGGAGCTAGCCAGGAAGATGCCTAAGGTTGCGGGGATACTGATTGAGACTACGTTTGGGTCCATTGTGGAGATTATTTTGTTTCTCGTGCTAATTGTTAAACATGACGAGGAAGATGAAGCGGGGAATATGGTGCCGATTATTCAGGCAGCGATCCTGGGGAGTATACTGACTAATCTCTTGTTGTGTTTGGGGCTTTGCTTCTTTGTTGGGGGGATTAGACATGTCAGGCAGAGGTTCCATGCGATTGTGTCAGAGGTCGGGAGTGGGTTGTTGCTGGTGGCTGCGTTTGGGTTGTTGATTCCCAGTGCGTTTTACTCTGCTCTCAAGTCGGAGGCGAGTGTGGTTGAGGTGGTTCTCGGGCCCGGGGTTAAGGCCGTCATGCCTTTGCAGCATGATGAGTTTACGCTGGGAAAGCTGGAGGATCATGTGCTGCGCATTAGCAGGGTAACGTCCATTGCTCTGATCTTGAGTTTTTTCATGTACATCTGGTACTGCGCTAGTAGCCAGCACAGCATCTTTGACGAGGTTATTGAGGCGGATGAGCATAGAGATGCTGATCGGGAGGCTGACATGGAGAAGCCAAAGTTCACTGCTACCGAGGCCACTATTGCGTTGGTTATATCACTGGTCTGCGCAACCGCGTTATTAATATTTTTGGTGGATGAAATTGAACATGTCGTGCATAGCGGAGTGCCGGATCAGTTCTTGGGCTTAATCTTGTTACCACTGGTTGAAAAGGCGGCGGAACACTTGACAGCGATTGATGAGGCTTGGGGTAAGTTTCGTCACACCTTTCCGATAGGCTCATCACTGATCGGTTGGTACAGACGGAGTGATCAATGTTGCGCTCTATCACTGCCTCGGACCTTCGATCCAGACAGCCCTATTCAATGGTCCATTGGTGGTCATTGTGGGCTGGGCTTTGGGAAAGCCCATGGATCTGAACTTCGAGATTTTCATGATCGGACTGCTTGTTTTGTCGATCTTGGTGGTGGGCAACTTCTTACGGGATGGGGAGTCCAATTGGCTCGAAGGTGCTCTTCTTGTGGTGAGTAGTCTCGGTCTGCATGTGTTCGCAAATGGTCTAACACATAACAGATGGTCTATGTTATCACAGCAATCGCTTGCTGGTACTATCCCAATCCTGATATTGCATCGTCCAACAGCTTGGAGAGGCTGGAAATGATCAATGTAACTATAGCAGATGGACTCCAGGAGTTGAAGCATCTCCTAACAGGCGTGTAAGGCTGCACAAACTTAATCTATTGCGATATTAGATACCTAAGGATAAACGATTATTGGCACGTAATTAGTACATCCAGACTCTCATTTCGAGAGAAATCCAATGCTGTTTCTGGAAGACATACTGCCGAAATCTGAGGAAGATTTCTTCCTCATTTCTACATTCACACCCCTAAGTCTTCCAACGAACCTGAAGCATATAAGCACCGACAGAAAATAAAGATCGAAAATAAAACGGGCTGTAGAAAATAAGGTACTTCGGTACATCGAGCTTGTATTTTCAGGCTCTCAGGCGGAATGATGATGAAGCATGACTCTTTGCATATCTAGAGATTTACCACTCCGATCTTTGAAGCCGAAATCAAGATCATATGTGTGCTATCGCAAGGAATGCGTTTTGCTGAGGATTCAGCTGAACGACTGGATCACGTTTGGATGTCTGTGCACGTTTGTGCTGGACTTGGCTCATCACTGCGGCACAAACAAAGCTTACTTGAGGTGCAAATTTGGTCAATTCGTTGGGAAGAGAGCCCAGGTGGTCAAGGCCCCGCTGCCAAGATATGAATTCCTTAACAGTGGGCTTCTCAACAGGTGTGTCACACGCTGCAGTGTTAATCACAGTTTCACACTAGCTGTTTGAACTGTGTGGGTTACGCTTTTTACCAGTCACCTGTTTCCTCCTGTTGAAAAGACCAACAGCCACGCATCCATAGTATCACAGGCTGAAGCGCTTACAATTGGAGCTTGAGAAACTTCAGGGCGGGTAACGTGTTGATTAAGCTGCAGATGTTCGATGTTCCGTTCAAATTTTGGTCGGGCCACGCCCAAACCCTAATAACCCCAATAACCCTGTTCTGCCAGTCGCATGATACCCCTGAAATTACCGCCCTGACCACCCTGATAATTCAACAGAACTAGCCAGAGTAGATAGTTCCGCAGCATGCAATTCACATCGTGAGTTCTTAGGATCAAGCACTTACGAGAGACAATTGGTGATCTTTGTTGTGTACCTTTTGGCTACACCGAACCGTTATTCAGAAGCAGCTTTCAACCCACTATTCCTTTTAGAAGTTCTGATCAGGGGTTCGCCACAGCGAGGCTGAGGACGCAGTCCAGACGTGGAAGGATCTCTGGCGTGTCGCTACATTTGGAACCGATGAAGAGGTCTATCAGACCGTCAGGGAGAGTGGATCACCGGCTGAAGAACTGCTGGTCAAATTTGGGCCTCAACTCGTCAAACTGGGACGTTCAGTGTGGTTGACTCATGCCAATGCTTTGGCAAAGGCACCGTTCATCAAGAACTAGAAATAACGTTATGCCTTCTTAGGTTGCTAAGCAGGAACTGTCGTATTTATTGACTGCTAGGCTAATAAGATACTACCACATCACAACTCCTCCCTCTTGTAAAGACCCAACGACTCAATCATTGGCTTGTCATTAACAGCAAACAGATACGCACTCCCGCTCTTTTGGGTACAAGTGTGAGACATCGTGCTCCACGCCGGAACCGCAAAGGTGTCCTTCCCCTTCCACTGAACCTTATCCTCCTTTCCATCCGGCGTGACAATGGTAGAGAAGCCCTCTCCGTCATAAACATGGTAAACAAATGACACCGTCTCTCTCACCTTCTTGGTGGTAGCCCCGGCACCCACTCTCTCCGCCTGCCCAGAAATAGTCTTGGACAGATGCTTCCTATGCTCATCAGATTTGTAGTCATACCGCGCGTAGATCTCCGTCTCCTTATTCTCGTCCAATGTAGCCTGCACCGGAGCCCAGGGGAACTTGCAGCTGCTGTTGTCAGACAGCTTACTGGGATACCTCGCCTCCTCGTAGTTCTCGGCAAAGTTTATAGGGAGGAAGCGGTACACGGGCAAGTCCAATCCGTCCAACCACACCATTGGCCCATCGCCTTCACTCCCGTGGTCGTGCCAGTGCCAAGATGGGGTCAGGATGACATCCCCGCGCTCCATCATTAGCTTTTGCCCTTCCACTGCAGTGAAACCCCGAGATCCCTCCACGATGAATCGCAGAGCAAAGGCCACGTGCCGGTGAGCAGGGGCAGTTTCCCCAGGCAAAATCAGCTGAAGGCCGGCATAGATGGTGTCGGTCGTGTAGGGCGCCCCCATGCTAGGGTTTACCAGCATGAGAACGCGACGCTCTGCTTCCTCCGCTGAGACCATAATCCCTGATTGCATGAGCACTGGCCGAAGGTCTTCGTAGGGCCAGCTGGCCACGACCGAACTGGGATTTGGCTTTGGTGGCACCATCTTGTTGAGGACTGTCCAGAGGGGGGCCACATTCTTAGAGGCGATGTCGGTGTAAAATTGGTCTTCTGTTGAGAGGGTTGAGCTCTCCGCTCCGGGAATGCTAGGGGTAGAGTTGGCCATGATGTTTGGATGTTTGACTGTGTGATTTGGTGATGGTGGTTTGTCACTGTGATGGGTATCATTTCAACGGGTATCAAATGCTCACTGGCTTCATACCTACCGGTTTCCATATACGAATGTGGTGATCGGTCACATGGCCGGAAGTTGTTTGCCGGGGGCGAGTGAGTTTGAAAGCCGCCTAAACTCCGCACACAGATAGCTGGTGCTAACTAAAGAGAGAAATGAAGAGCAAACTTTGTTTTATTTCTTGATCCATTTACCGAACTTCGATCAGTAGATATATAATTCATTATTCTGAGTCTTCATTTCCTATCAGCTGGAAATGATCGACGTTGTGAAAGGTTCCTGCCTTTGTGAGGGCGTCAAGTTCACTGTTCAGGGAGCCCCTGACACTATCTTCATCTGCTACTGCTCACACTGCAAGAAGAACGCCGGTGCGCCAGGGCAAATTGTGAGTCTAGTATCCTTCATTGCTGCTCAAGTTCTCACATTTGGTTTCATTTAAGGCAGCAAAGTTCAAGTGTAGCAGTGTGGAAGTCTTGGAAGGAAGCGAATTCATCAGCACGTGGATTTTGAACGACAACCTCAGTGGTTCCGAGAAGCATAAGAAATTCTGTTCTCGATGCGGTTGCACATTGTGGACAATTCCTATGAAGCACACCGGCAGTCATTGGATTGTTCGGACAGCTCTTTTGGAGGACGGGTAAGCTATCCCTGTTGCCCTGATAATGAAGGGGCATCTAAACTAACAAACACCTCTATTTTTCAGGTTTGAGAAGTTCCCGTACAGGGCTGAGCTCTTTGCCTCAAGAAGGGCACCCATGGCGGTACCGGAGGTCAAATCATTCGATACAATGCCAGGGTACTAAATAGTTTCTTGAGTATGTAAAATTGATGACAGAGTTCCGTTGCTTCTCGCATGGTGGCGAAGGTGGCTTTATCTCTCGAGTGTCTGGTAAAACTGATCATACTCGGACTAAGAGGTGCGATCACTGTACCTGACCCCCAGTCCATGCGTTGGCGCCAGTAGGGCGTCAGTAGGGCTCGAACCTACTTTGGGCTCAAGTAAACACTCTCACAGAGATTTGGTAGCTGAGACTGATCGAAGTGAAGGATGAAATATGACAGAATGGATGATGAGTAAGTGTCCCAATCTTTCAGTGCCAGTTAGGTGAATGAAAGTGACATGTAACAAGTATTAAAACATGTTCCTAATTTAACTGGAGGAAACGCTGAAAAGCCACTCGATCAACTGAGTTTGGGAAAATTGCAAGATGGATTTGGTTGCATGTAATTTCATCAAGTCATAATATCTACCAGCTTGACTCAAAGACCATCTTGTTCTTGACACTGCCCAACTCCTCAATCTTGACCTCAACCACATCACCATCCCTGAGCCACCTTGGCTCCTTCATGCCCATGGCAACACCAGCAGGTGTTCCTGTCATGATGATAGTGCCAGCCTCGAGAGTAGTACCCTGACTGATGAAGGCAACAATCTCCTCGGTGTTGAAAAGGAGATCGTTGGTGTTGGTGTCTTGTCGTACCTTACCGTTGACAATGGTCTGAAGCTGGAGACTGCCGGCGTTGCCAACAATCTTGGGGGAGACAAGCAGAGGGCCAACAGGAGCGAACTTGTCGAAGCCTTTGCTGAAGCACCACTGTGGCACACCACCAGCAAATGCTGGGTCGCGCTGCCATTTTCTGGCAGAAACGTCGTTTCCAACCACGAAACCGGCGATATAACGAAGAGCCTCCCCCTTGGGGATGTTCTTACCAGTCTTGCCGATTACGATGGTTAGTTCACCCTCGTAGTCGAGCTGATTATCCTGGGCAAGTTTTGGGATAGGGATATCCTCATTGTAGCCTGCAATCGAAGCGCGGGGCTTGATGAAGATGGAAGGGTATGGGGGTGGCTTGCGGCCGCCCTCCTGGACTGTCACAAATTGTTAGCATCAAGATCTGAGAAACAATCCTTATCAACTTACTATGCTTGATGTAGTTGAGTCCGACGCACTTGACAATTGGCACGTCCTTGACAGTCAACAGGGGAAGGACCTCCTGCACTTTGGCCACCTCGGATGATGGAGTGAGATTGAAGGGGTTGCTGCCCTCAAAGACAGTGGCCTCCAGAGTGCCCAATGCTACCGCCTCCTCGAAAGCGGCAACAGATGTGATCTTGGGCTCGCCAAAGCGAGAATTGCCCGCAGCATCGCGGAAGCGAATTAGACGGCTGAAGGACGACATGGTGCGTGTAGAGAATGATGTAGAGATGAGTCTGGCTGGGGATGGAATGGCAATAAGTGGGCCACGGAATATTGGCGACATGTCTTGGACTATGACTTTTGTCATTATTGATTTGAGTTGTGCCCCTTTTCCTCCATGGTCTGGGCCGCTGGCATGTCCCGCCTTAATTCCGCTGGCGCCCTGTAGACATCCGCAAACCCACTTTCTCCCCGCTTGGAGAATCGGAGCTCGTCGGCATCAGACGACGGGATTCGTGTGATCCCGAAAAGGCGACGCACTGCTGGAATTACGGCAACCGGTGTTATGAGTCGGAGCCGGTCATTTGCCAGCAACCGCTGGCAGTTCAGGACTTCAGATATTGGTGTAAGGGGGAAGCCACAAGGGTCAGGGTTACCCTTTTTTACGCTCGAGATTTTTACAGATATAGCGCACAGTCAGAGCTTGCAGTTTGTCGTGTACTATACTCCGTAGTGCCTGGATGCTCCTGGATGGAGAGATTTTCAGGCCATTATAGTTCAGTGTGTTCAGGCCACCCACGTATACATAGTTTGCTGTGTTGAGAGGCAAAAAGGGTTTACATATATATATGTACGGACAACCATCAGGACCGGAAAGTTAGTCTTTGAAAATAAATGACAAAGCCGCCAGATAAAGTGTGTAACGGTCTCAAGGTAGTGTATTGCAACTAGCTAGGTGTAATGAACCCCTACTCAAAATCCCGGAAAGGGATACACAGTTGGAAGGTAACTTCTGAATGATGGCTCGGTGCAGATAAACAGTGGATGTGACGGTGGCTATGCCCCTCGAACACTACAGATAGTGCATCCAGGTAACAAGATGTTGATCTTGTTATTCTAGAATTCCTTTTGGAAGATTTTCTGAATGGTTAATGCACTGCTATTGAGTTGCCGTCCCAATGCACAACAAGTAGTCTCAATGTAAACACAAGATGTCGTGAATACATGCTGTGAATAACAACTTGTATTGCATACTGCAAAACTATCTACAAGTTAGCCAGTTCCTCCGTATATATAGATCTCCCTATCACTTTATCACCAGTGATAATGGTGACCATTGTCACCTTTGTCGCCAGTGATCGTGGTGAACTGTTGCATCATTACCAGCTCGCCAGTGATAATGTCACCATCCCACTCGACTAGCTATCTAATGATTGGCTGTGGTACACCCCGCTCTCATGTTAGGTCTGTGACACTCTTGGAGACAAACTTGCTCTTGTGCATGGGGACTAGGCCCTTTCCTTGGTCTTGCGAAGACATGTTGACGATTTTTCGAGTACAGGCGTCATTGCTTGTATTTAAATCGAACAAAAAAGAGGTTGTCTCTGATCGTGAACTTGCGCAGGTCAAAAGGAAAATGAAAGTCGCATAATTTGAAAATGGGAGAGTATGTGGGGCTCCCGGGCAGCCTCACAGCCTGAGTTGTCATGAGTGGTCAATGCCTGTTTTGGGGCAAGCATATGCTATGGCGCGTTGTGATTGGCCGAAGCTGATGCCTTGCCGATTTGCTCTCGAGGCTGTATGATTCTAAGTTTAATAGCCTCCTTCCCTGCTTGGCTCTGGTGCCTCTTTGCCTAAAAAATGTCCCCAGTTACTTCTTAACCTGAGTCAACACACTGTGCTCAATTTCTGAGACTGCAAAGTGCAGGACTGTTTTTCTTGCAAATGAAATTGAATGGTCAGTATTGAGTCCTAAGCAACGAAAGTCTCGGAACAGGCCCAACCACAGGGAGGAATAAATCTACGGCAAATTTAATTGGAGGAGATAGTTGAAAGCAACATCAAAGTTTGTAATAGTATCGCTATCAAAGTTCTCATATCTCGTAGCACTCAAAATCTGGAAATTTCTTATTCAGACACCTTGAGCAAAATCTTGCCAGTTGTCTTTCTGCCTTCCAAGTCCTGTTCAAAACTCCAGTCAGTACCGACTTCAGATTTGATAGTATTGGCAAAATGGCAGTTACGGTACTCACAATGTGTGCTTGCTTAATTTCAGAAAGGGAATACAAGCCGTGGACCTTAACCTTGAGTTCTCCGGAGGCGAGGAGGCTGAAGAGCTCATTGGCATACCCCTCAAACTCTTCCCGAGTGGCAATATAACCAAAAAGAGTTGGTCTCGCAATCTTGACACATTTTGATGCGAGGCGGCTACAACGCTGTTAGTCACCGTTTTTGTTAAGCAAGGAGGCATCTCAAAACGCACTTCAAAGACAATGGTGGGGTAGGACCACTAGAGTTGCCAAACCAGACGATTGTTCCCTTCCTCTTGACAACAGCCAAACTGCCCTCCCATGTGTCCTTGCCAACAGAGTCATAGACCACATCCACACCTCTTCCACCAGTAATGTCCATCACAGTCTTGATCCAATCCTTGCCCTCATCACTCCTGTAGTCAATAACATGGTCCGCCCCGAGACTCTTGACCAACTCAACCTTCTCTGGGCCACCAACTGTGCCAATGACTTTGGCACCAATGTGTTTGAGCAATTGCGTCATCAAAAATCCCGCACCACCAGCGGCAGCATGAAGCAAAACCCAGTCTCCAGGCTGAACTGTGTACGTCTCCTTGGCGAGGGCCAGCACAGTAAGGCCGCTCATGAAGCTGGCAGTGGCATCTTCGTAGGAAATGCCATCTGGAAGCTTCAGGGTCTTGGCCGCTGGTACCGCGGAATACTCGGCATAGCCGGCATCCGCGAGCCAAATGACTCTGTCACCGACCTTCAGGTTGAACTCCTCAGTTTTCGGCCCCAGGGCCACGACTGTTCCAGCAGCTTCTCTGCCCAGAATCTCTGGCTTTGGCGATGGGTAAATACCGGTACGGAAGTATGTGTCGATGTAGTTGATGCCGGAGATTTCGTTCTTGACAAGGACTTGGCCCTCAGCTGGCTCTGGGACAGCATAATCGGTTCTGTACTCGAGAACCTCTGGGCCACCAACCCTCTCGACCACGACTGCTCTTTGAGTTACTGGGATAGACATTGCGATGATTTGTGTTGTTGCTTGACAGGTGGAATGAGATGAAGGATGTGAAGTGAGGCTTGGTTGAAGAGGTCAAGTGAGAACACACAATCTAAACAGAGCGTGCGAAATGAGCATCACCACAGCAAACACATTGAACCCCAACCCCAAACCCCCCCCGGGTTACATCTCTCTCTCTCTCTGGTAAGATGGCGACATTCGAGTCCGCTTTCCCGAGTGGATCTCCACGGACCTGGGGCGGAGGTAGAGCGGGACTGTGTTTGTTCGCGGGCCCGCATAACTCCGAAGTCGCCGGGGCATTGCGATAACATGGATGTTTGCTTCCACTGCGTAAAGACCCGACGACAAGGTCAACAGAATACGTGCAACTCATCCCTAAGCCCACTTTCCCTCGGTTTACGACAGCGAGTTTTGCGAACACCACCGACACTGTTAATCTGTCAAGATATCATCCCAAACATCTCTTTTCCTCACATATCATCACCATGAGCGAATGTTGTTTGAAGGGCTTTAAGTGGGATGGTGAGCCTCAGGGCAAGGAAACTGAGGTAAATGGTCAAAAATGCTATATCACTGGTTCCAACCCGGATGTGGCCATTTTCATCATTCATGATCTTTATGGCTGGATGTTCGCGAACACGAGATTGCTGGCAGACAGCTATGCCGCAGAGGTTGGGGCAACTGTCTATGTGCCTGACTTGTAAGCATTCTTTCTGAGCACGAAGATGATGAGGTGATTTGTGCCTGACAATCTCAAAGCTTTGATGGCGTGGTGTTGTCCCCAAGCCTGATCAATAACCCGGCAGAATGGTCCAAACTTGACCTCCCTAACTTCATGGAGAGAAACAACAAGGCCGTCCGCGGACCAGAGATGGTTGCTTTTGCAAAACACCTGCGCACTCAGCACCGCAAGATCGGTGCCATCGGTTTCTGCTATGGAGGCTGGGCCGTCTTCCAGCTTGGTCTCAAGTCAGAAGCACCCAGGCCTCTCGTTGACTGCATCTCGGCTGCCCACCCAACCTTCCTCACCAAGGAGGAGATGTCCAATGTTGGTGTGCCGGCGCAAATTATCGCCCCCGAGATTGATCCCCAGTTCACCGAGGAGCTCAAGACTTATGCTGTGACTGAAATTCCCAAGGTTGGCGTGCCTTTTGATTATCAGTACTTCCCTGGCTTGACCCATGGTTTCTCCATTAGGGGCAATCGGGAGAATCCTGCAGAGGTCAAGGGTCTGGAGAGGGCACGAAGAGCGGGGGTGACGTGGTTCAAGGAGTGGCTCGTTGAGGAACAGTGATCGGGCCCTGTATGGGGTGTTGATAGCAAGAAAATACCACCTCGGTTCTCGAAATGCCCGCAATATTTTCTTTGATGTTCGATTTGACAACTTGAAAGTACTACAGCTTTTAGGTGCCCTACCCATGATGATGTTGATATACGGGCCCTTTGGAATCTAAGCATCTTCAAAGATATGGATACCTTACGAACATCGCACCAACCACGGCTTTATCGGAATGATAAGACGTATGAAGTGGCTCATTCAACAGCCTCCAAGCACATAGTCACAGCATGGCCTACATTACAATTTCCTACAGTCAATCAATGTGCAAGGGTTCATACGAAAAAGACAAAAAGCGCTGGCTGGCTTTCTGAGTGGCAAATGAATTCACCTCAGAATAGGTACCTGTAAAGCTGTGAAGATAGAGGGCAAAATGTTCGTCGAGCTTCTCTGTCTGTTCTTCCCCGACTCTCTCTGATGGTCCTTCTGGCCATGCTATATGGCATCCAAGAGCTGTCGTCAACAGTTGGAGCCGTATCAGCGCGAACGACAGTGGCACACAGCACCGGCGCCCCATGCTAACATGTCACATGGCCGGTCAGCAACAAGCAAAAGCCCGGTAGATCTAGCGTAGAGGCGGCATACCCAGTTCCGCACCATCACCGCCTGCTTTGGGCCGTGGCAAACCGTGCGGAGATAGCGCTGATTGCTGTGCAGGGCAGCTTAGAAACTTGGCATGCCTTCCATGGCCAGTCATCTTTCTAGAACAATGTCACTGAAACACAATCAATATGGTCACGGTCAGCTCACCGCCATACCCTTTTCGGGAAAGGCCGGATCCTTGTTACTTAAGGTTTCATTATGTACTTGTAGCCGATATCTTGATAGCAGGGCTCCTCCTTATCTACTGCTGGGTCCAGCGATTGCCTACTATTATCTAACTTGTTTGTTCCATGTTGGCATCCATTCCACAAAATATCCCACACACATACCTAATCACATCCATACTGCGCGTTCGCAATGCCTTCAGCCATCCAACAGCACGGAATTGCTCCCCACGAGGAGCCAACACCGCACGTCATCTCTCCCCCATATTATCTCGACATCAAGCTGACCATATCTCACAGATGGGATCCAGACCACCTCCGCACTCGCTTCGTGCGAGCTCTCTCAGACATGTACAGAACCGAAGTCCCTCTCTACGGCAGGTTAGTTGACATCGTCCACCAAGTCGACACCACCACCCTCCAATCCCGCGGCCAAAATCTCAGCGACCTCCCCTCCCGCTTCCAGCTCGAACGCCACGGCGCCATCAGGCTAGGCACTCAGCAAGAAATGCGCACGATCAGCCGCCTTTTTGCCATCATGGGCATGTTCCCCGTCGGCTATTACGACCTGAAGATGGCCGGTTTCCCCCTCCATGGCACTGCCTTTCGTCCCCGAACCGAAGAGTCCCTCCGAAAGAACCCCTTCCGAGTCTTCACCACTGTCCTCCGGCCGGATCTCGTCTCCTCCCCGGCCGTCCGAGAGATGGCCACCTGTATCCTCTCCTCCAGACAGCTCTTCTCCCCCAGGCTCATCGAGCTGATAAACCAGGCCGAGACACTCGATTCAGCCAACCTCATCACCCAAGATGCCGACACTTTGATCACGGAATCCTTAAAAATCTTCAAGTGGCACTCTCGGTCCTCTGTTCCGTTGGAGACGTACCTCACTCTCAAGAAAGAGCACCCCATGGTGGCGGACATTGTCTGTTTCCCTTCCGCACACATCAACCACCTCACTCCCCGCACCTTGGACATCGACGCAGTCCAAGCAGAGATGATCGCCCAAGGCTTGCCAGCAAAGGAATCTATCGAAGGTCCTCCTGCTAGGAAATGCGAAATCCTACTCCGGCAGACAAGCTTCAAGGCCTTGGAGGAGAGAGTCAGTTTCGCCGGCGGGGCTGATCATGGCGTGGACGGGACACATACCGCCCGATTTGGAGAGGTGGAGCAGCGCGGTGCGGCTGTCACCAGAAAAGGAAGGGAGTTGTACGATGTTTTGCTTGCCAAGGCTGTTCGGAGGAGCGAGAAGGAAGACAAGGACTCTGATGCGGTGCTAAAGGAGATATTTGCAGAGTATCCGGATGATTGGGAGGTTCTCAGGAAGGAGAGGCTGGTGTATTTCCGCTATCGAGTTGCTGAGGATAAGGTGGCTGGTGGTTGCAAGTTTGAAGAGTCGGTTCACATGGATAGGCTGTTGAAGGAAGGGGTTGTAACCTGTGAGCCGATCACATACGAGGATTTCTTGCCCTTCTCGGCTGCGGGAATCTTCACCTCCAACCTTGGAGGAGAAAAGGACGGTGGTACTGAGAGGAAGCTTCAGAAGACGGAGGAGGAGAGTAAGAGGAGCCGTGTGCGGCTCGAGGAGTTGTTGGGACGTACAATCACAAGTGAGATTGATCTGTATGATGAGCTGCAGAGTGACAGTGTGAAAGAGTGTGAGACACTCCTTGGGTTAAGCCAGATTGTGCTTGGGGCTTGAAGTATTTGGAGACATTGTCTCATAATTATTAGGATAATCACTGATGCTAATTTTACAATTGAGTTTCGTATCATCATTATTTGTGCTCTTGAATGGCATCACTCGAGGTGTGGCAGAGTGAGATCATGAGGTTGGTAGAACTCCAGCTGGGACAGGAAAGGTGTTTCCCAGAACTCCGGTACGTTGTCAAAACCACCATCGTTCATCATGTCTGCGGCACCTGCCAGAAGGGGGTCAAGTGCTGATGACAAGAGATTGCCATTTGGCGGTGTCTGTTGAGGGCAGGCGTAAATTCTGTGAGGAGCGAGAAGAAGACTCGAGTACTGCATATATGTCCCGGTCTCAATTGAGGTCGAGGGTGCCATGGTAGCAGGTGTCATGGGCTGACCAGCGTGGGTTGATGCGTTTGGAGCGTTTGGGTTAGGGGCTTGCGCCATGTTGGCGGCAACAGGGAAAGAAGGGTTCTGTGCGATTGAGGCTGTTCTTTCCGGAAGAAGGCGCCTTGAACTTTCTTGCAAGAGGTGAAAAGATTTGCTGGCGATGCTGCTGAGTCCCGTGTATCCTGAGAGGCATTGAAGACACACTTCCCAGCTGGCGGAAAGCGAGCCTCTCTTCACGACGGATTCATTGAAGGAGCATAGCTGGCCCATTAAGAGAGTGCTACCACATGTGTGGAGGTCTGTGAATCTATCAGCTTGTGTCACCTCGTGAATCTTTGTGTTTCGGCAGTGTAGCAGAGTACTCACAGCTGATATTGTACCACCAAGCGACAAGACTCTGGCTGCGAATATGGATGTCTAGACACTGGACCAATGAGTCTGCCGAGAGCACGCACTGCGCCGCAATATCGGACAACATGAAGTCTTGTATCCTCGCAACCCTTGGGCTGCCCCTCGCTTGCGGATTTGGTGGAGTGTGCCGCTGCTTTTGGAAGAATTGTTCGAGTGCTGGCCTCAATATGAGAACTCTGACATGTAGAAATCGTGTGTAAAGTCGTCTCGCTTGCCCTGAGAAGTCGGTTGCTGACAAGCCCCCTGGACTCGAAACGTGATCTTGTTGTCCATTTTCGACGGTAGGATCATACTGAAGGTGCCCAGGCAGTGCATCTCGCCATTCCATGATCCTGGTATCGAAATCGAGCAAAGCCTGTATGTCGGAGTACGTGCCTGCTGAGCTTTCCGTCCTATCCTCCTCTCTGTCCAACACTTGGCCGAGAAACTTGTAGAGTTTGATAGTTTCAATGTAGGAGGAGATTTGACTGGGGCAGTTGCTTGGCTGAGCATTTCGTTTGCCCCCTACCTCATCGGACAAATACTCGTCGTCAATGGCCTCTGGAAGCCTCAGCTGGTCACCTCCCGATATCATGAGTGGCCTTCCAAAGGACATGGAAATTTCCCGATCCAGAAGCACGCAGCCATACCACACCCGGACTCGCATTTCTTCCTCTAGCTGGCTGGGGTAACATAACAGTAGCCCCTTCTTCCGAGCGTCGTGTGCACTCAGATGCAAACTTATATTCTGTGCCATCCTGATAGCCAGGCCAGTGATATTCCAGCATTTGGAGAATCGCTCTGTGCTCTGAAGATAGAAGCCCATGAGCAGGAGCAACTGGACCGATTCGATGCCAACTTCCTCATCGATGATCTCAAGCAGATCGAACTTTTGAGTCATGTTGAAGAAGCTGCTGGCGCGGGTCTTGTTTTCTTCAGCACTCGGCCCAGGAGCAAACCAGGAAGCTAGTGCAAAAACAGCGTTTACTGTGGATGGGTATGTGTTGAATAGATTCTTTTGTCTGCAAAACCCGGAGCAGCTTTCTGCATTCGCTTGCGATGGCTCCCATAGTTGTCGATATTGCCTCATAAATGTAGGTTCATGAAGTATGGGATAAGTACGATGAACGCGGTGAAAGTATAGTTCCACGAGCTCGTCAGCATGCCGGCGCAGTGGGAGTGACCATGTGGCAGCGCCAACTCCGAGCAGCCGGTCACAGGAGCATGTGTGAAGAGTGGCAGGAGCCGCGTTCCCATGTGGTTGACTGGCCGCGGCCTTGGCACCAACCCCCATCACTTGGTCTATTGGTCTCATCAACCTTTCCACGCCGATGGGTTCAAGTCGGCCCGCTGAGGCTCCAGAGGTGCTTCCGCTATATGGACTGAGAGATCTGACCCAGGATGGGGGCTTCTTTGCGGCAAGTGATGGGTCCAACGACCGGTCGGTTGCAGAAGAAGCGTTCACATCAACAGTGGCTGGACTGGCCGTGACCGGCGGTGCTGTTGGTGTATGGCTGTCGTTGTGAAAAGCATTGTTGGGCTCGGGTCGCTCGCCAGCCACTTCTGTGTCGGGAAGTGCCTGATTCTCGTGAGGCTGGTCCGGTATGGTGATCTCGTCTTGTATAGTCATCGAGTCGCCTTCCCTCCTCTCATCGTCTGGCGGTTGTGCCTGTTCTTCGAGCTCCTTCAATCGGGATCTTAACGAGCGAATCATACTAGATAGATACAAGGTCAATTACGGGACAATCACCGTCAGTGTGTAATCGTCTCTGACGGGCACTTACTCATTTTGCCAAGCCTTTTCCTGGATATCAGCTAAGTAAACACAAGTTGATAAACGTTTCTTGCAGCCGGAACAGTACGGCAAAGCTCCATCGCAGCGGCGCTTTCGTGTACGGCATTCCTCGCATGCTAATGGGGCCCGTTTGCGCACTGCAGGCCTCTTGGGCGCTGGTCCTGAATTTTCAGGGCCCGGGGCGTTGGGTCGAGGTCGTTTCGACACGGAGGTGACTGACTCCGCCATGGATCGTATTTCTCGGGTTTAAGGTGGGAATCTGTCAAAACGTCAACAGCCCTGGTCGAGGGCTTGCAAACATAGCAGTACCTAGAAATATGGGTAAAGGAGAAACATTGGCAAAAGTGGGGAAAGACTCCGGGCCGACACCGGAATGCTCGGCCAAGTGGACTTTTTGGTTTGGCTTGTGAGGAGTAATCCCGTCATCAACCAGTCAGACCCTCAAGGATATTTCTCCAATAAATGCTGTGGGGAACGTGCGGAGCGATCTGATATTAAACTTAGGACTGCGATCAACGGAGTGATATTCATTGGCTATGGGAGCAAATCCAAGCTAAAAAGTCTTTTCTATTTTGGGCCTTTCATGAAGAGGTCCCAAGCGTCCATGACCTTGTCCAACACCTCTTGCTTCATGAGCTTCTGCAGAATGTCTCTTCGTCCAGTCTCTTCAGGGACCTCGCCAGGCACAAACCGAGACTGGTCCTCCTCACCTTGCTCTGGTGCGTAGTACACCATAGCACCCTCCTGTGTCCCGCCCTTGTACCCTGGCCAAGGAGCCTCGCCATAGATGAAAGCAATGGCATCCTCAGTCTGCTTGTTGGCGGCTTTTTGCTGGCCTGCAGGGAGATGCTCTCGGTAGTTCTGCAGAATGAAGGCAATGTCAAGAATGTGCGTCGCGTAGCCTTTCCACGGCCCATCCCAAGAATTTGGAACGTTAAAGTGACAGAGGAAAGCATCCAGCCCTGCCTCAGACCACGACCTGACAAAGGTCCTCGCGCCAAGCCCAAAGCAAATGTCGGTGGCAAGGTCGAGAACAGCCTTGAGAGATTCTTGCGAGTTGGCAGTGGCAGAAGTGTCAAGTCCATACCCAGAAACAATTGCGGGCGCCAGCTCGGGGTCCACCGGGTCAAGAGTGACAGCCAGGAAGGTCGCCAGGGTTTTTGGAAGAATGTCTTGTCTCGCATCCACGCGTGGCCCATATGCATTGCCATCCATCTGGCAGTCGCCAAACATGATTCGCTTGCACCATTTCATTCCTGGGAACAGCTCTGCCGTCTGGACTGGATCAGCCATCAGAGCGTAAGATGTGGTTCTGGGAATCAAGTCACCATCAACGATGGGTGCCATTGGCACTTTGCGCGCAATCTTCTCCCTGATATCCTCCATTGGGACCTTTAAAAGGCGTTGAATCTGGGCCGCTTCTTCAATTTCTGGGATTTCAAGGAGCTGCAACGCCATGTTGAATGACCTTTCGGCAAGCTCTGGCTGCTTGGCTTTGACGAGACAAGAGCCGCTCATCGAGATCAACTGGCTGAACAGAGGCTCTTTGGAGTGGAGATGGAAAGTGCCAGATGCAGCTCCTGAGCTTTCACCGATGTAGGTAACACGATGGGGGTCGCCGCCGAAGCCCGCGATGTGGTGCTTGATCCAGAGCAATGCCTGTCTCTGGTCGTCAAGACCGTTGTTTGGCTTGTAGCCTGCCGCCTTCATGGCTGAAGAATGAAGGAAACCAGGGACACCCAATCGGTAGCTGGAAGAGTGTCAGTCACCTTCGGAGTCCTTGGCCGCTGTCTGCCCGAAACTTACTTGATTCCCACGGCGACGATCGGCTTGCCAACCTTAATGCTCATCTCAACAATACGAGCAAGATCGTACTGTGGGTAAGAGCTACTGCCCGTGACAAACGCACCGCCATGTACCAACGCCAACACTGGCCACTCCGGGTTGTCGACTTGAAGATTGGGAACCGCAATGTTGAGTGTCAGACACTCTGTGTCTGACTGCTCAAACTCTGGGGAATCCAGAGACTTTTGGATAAGCTTGTGCTCCCAGTCGCAACCATTAGCCGGCGTCAATGGGATAGGTCTACAACAAGAGCAACATGTTAGCTATGACACGTGGAAAGCTGCGTGTGAATCGCTCACTCGATTTTTGTAGCATCAAAAACGCCATATCTGACACGGGAGTGGTCTGATGGGAATGACTTCAAAAGCCTGGCACGTGAGAAGCGATCTTTCAGAGTTGCATACTGAACACCGAGGAACTGCGTGACACCGTCAACTTTTTTCGCCCCACGAATGGGCCCAACAGTTGGGTGTTGAAGAATAGTGCTCTGTCCAGACATGATGACAAATTGTCGACCAAGAAAGGTGACGATGGATGTGTGACCTGGGAGTAGTTGCAGAACCCAGAGTTAGAGCAATAGCTCGTCTCGATATCATCGTCGTCATACGACTGTCTTTTCCTCCACCTCAATTGATAGATCGGGGCCCGCATGATAGCTTGTGGTACGTGTTTGCGGGCTTCGCAGCCGTAACTCCTAAGATGCCCGCCTTATCGCCGCACCCCCCACAGTCTTCGAGGTGACGAGTAACTCGCCTTGGCACACCGCGGTTAACTATTGATCTGATAAGACCAGGAGTTTCATGTCGGCATGTTTGAAGACGGCAGATCATCATCACGTCAAAAGTGCACCATTGACAACTGGAAGCACACGACCCATCACATCTTTCGACTCATTCTGCTAAACCACCGCCAAGCTCAACATGGCAACCTCAGAGAAACTCATCAGCCCGGCCTCCATCGGCCACTTTGGTATCCGAACCACTCCAGAGAAGTTCGAAGCCATGGTCAAGTGGCACCTTGACTTCTTCGGTGGACGTGAGGTACTTCGAAACGCCAAGGCTAGCTTCATCCAGTGGGACGAAGAGCACCACAGAATGGTCATCGTGCAAGACGATAGCCACGAGCAGATCCCAGCCGAGAAGCGCCCCAGAGCAGCGACAGTCTACCACATTGCTTTCACACTCAACTCTCTCAAGGACCTGGCGACCAGCTACGAACAAAAGAAGGCCCGCGGCATCCTCCCCCACTGGCCTGTCAACCATGGCATGAGCACCTCGATATATTATCTTGATCCGGATGGAAACGAGTTTGAGATGCAAGTCAACAACTTCGACACGGCGGACGAAGCGTTGGAGTTCATGAAGACACCCGAGTACGCCAACAATCCGATTGGCGTAGACATTGACATTGACGAGTGGTTGGCGCGCGTGAAGAGAGGCGAGGATGAGAGGGTTCTGAAGAAGCGCCCCGTTATTGGGCAGAGGCTCAGCCGGTATGAAAAGTCGATTTACTTCAAGAAGCCAGTGAAAGCGGTATGAGATGGTTGCTGCTGATGTGTGGTAACTGAGAACACATCAGCGTGGGCGTTGGGTATACCTATGTAGCAGCTGAATGTCGAGAAGCCTTTAGTGCAACTGAACTTGCATTCTTTTTCGTCAAACTGTGGACGATGAGTTAGAGTCTGAAAATCATCGAATGCCACCCATTCATTGACAGCTACCTCGTATTCTTGAGGTCCTTTCATTTGCACCCCTTGACCTGAATTTCGAACGAGGTCAAAACAGACTTGGAAATCTGACTTGTGATATTTGAAAGTTTTGCAGCTTATTGGCTTGAAAAGAGTGACGTGGGTTATACTAGCAGAATGGGTGGAATGTGGCAAGCAAGCCACTCCGGTTTCAACATCAGGGAAACTTTAGGCCCATGCCAACATCAAGAGCCAGAATATCATCAGCACAGCTACAACAGACATCACACACACAAGCGAGGGAAACATGAACAGAGTCGATGCTATCAAAAAACATTGTTATTCAGATATGGTCAGTCGTACCAATCAAGGGCTTCCCAGAGCTCATGACCTCAATGAACGACTTGGGAGCCTCATTCTCGAAAAACATCTTCTGAGACTGCAAAGAACGCGTGATAACGTCTTTTCCGAACTCCTGCATCAAAGGCTCATACGCTGCAACTGCTTTCTCGTTGACACCGAACTCCTTCAGCATTTCAGCGAGAATCACAGCGTCTCTCATGGCGCAGTTGACGCCATCACCAACAAATGGCGTGGTGACGTGAGCGCCATCACCGATCAGGGTGACATCGGCAGCCGCCTTCCAGTTGAGACAATCTGTGGGGAAGTAATACATGATCCACGGTCTGAAAGGGCCCTCGCTCTGGTTGATGATCTCCTTCATCTCATGCGAGTAAGTGCCAAAGAACTCATCCTGCAGGAGGTACTTCTTGAGAGCATCCCAGTCCTTGACGTCGACAAGGCCAGCGTCAGCAAAGTTCTCAGGCCCGGGAATGCCGATATCGACCCGGTAGTGACCGTCACCTTGCCTGCTGTTGAACATGTGGACGCCCTTGCCCATGACGATCATGGATCCCATGCGGCAGAGCTCCTTCATCTTCTCATAATAACTTCCGCCAGGGTGGATCTTAGTTGTAATGAAAAGGTTCCCGCTGTATTCCGGCTTTGCGTCGGTGACCTGTGAAGCAGCCAGTCAATACCTATTTGAAGTTCTCCAGAACAGGCAATAATTGATGAGGGGTTTCTTACCAAATGCCGCACCTTGGACCAGGTACCATCCGCGCCCACCACAAGCCTGAACCCCGAAGCGGTGGTTCCATCTGCAAAGTTCAGGACAATCTGCCCGTATTCGTCTCGGGTTGTGCTGGCGACTGGCTTCTTCCAATGAACCTTCTCCTTGGGAATCCCACTGAGGAGGACCTTTCTGAGGGCCCAGCGATCGATCTCAGGGGCATCACGGCCTTCGCCAAAGTCGAAGAAATTCTCACCCTTGTGGTTGAAGAGGCGGTGAATGGTGGCATCCCCGTACCGGGCGTACTTCTTGAATTCTTCAAAGACCCCGGCCTCTCTCAAAGCCCTTTGACCACTGCCAGGGTGGAGATCGAGACAGCCACCACGGGGTGGAGCGTCCTCAGCGCTGCTCTCATAGATGACGTAGTCGTAGCCGCCTTGCCTCTCCAGCAGAGCACCAAGGGCGAGGCCAGATGGCCCGGCGCCAACGATGCAGATCTTGTTGTTGGTGGAAGACATGGCGGGCGTGATGTTGG
The DNA here is from genome assembly GCA_033296915.1 of Triangularia setosa. Taxonomy (NCBI): domain Eukaryota; kingdom Fungi; phylum Ascomycota; class Sordariomycetes; order Sordariales; family Podosporaceae; genus Triangularia; species Triangularia setosa. The sequence goes on along the minus strand of MU866478.1, from coordinate 808 downwards.
ATCAAAAGAGATTCAGGATCGGATCAAAGATGCAAGAGCGAGGCACTGACAGAAAGCTATGAATCAAGAGAATGGACTATCACACCATTGAATCTGTTCTCATATCGTGAGATCCTGTATTAATAAAACGCTGGTGTTCACATCCGCATGACAGGCATTCCCGCCCTGGCTTGGTTCCTGGCACGCGCAAGCTTGCCCCAGTGCAGTGGATCAATTGCGGGGTCCCCGCAACCGTGAAGCTTCCCGTTGTCCGTTTGCCATCGTCGCGAGGTTCAGCGCACAGTTTGATCTCGGATTTAAAGCGGAAAGCCTCACAACTGGTGGTCTTTGGTGGTGTAGAGCATTGCGGGCGCCTTGCGGGAGGTTGATCGTTGATCAGTTAATCCATTCCGCCCCTGAACGCGGCGCTTGGCATCTGGGGAAGTGCGGGATGTGCTTTTGCGGGGTTTCAGTACTATTGAGCTTGGCCTCTTGGTAGACAAGTGCTTGGGAATGGGGATCATTCAGCAAGGTCGATGGTTCGTTACATGCCACGACGTGGACAAAAAATGGAGATTGCTACTCAACATAAAGATCGTTAAAGATAGTCGATAGGTATCAAAATATAGTTAATAGGCCTTAAATAAGGGGATTTTGTTTGAGACCCCCCTCCACCTGCCATGGAACCCCTTTGACCCATATGTACCTTTGACGTCAAGACCTGTTTTTGTTGGTAATTTTGACAGCGGTAGAGGTCTTGGGTGGGGGGGGTGGGGTTATGAAAGGGGGGGGCCCGATGTTTTTTGGGGGGCCCGGGGATTGGAGAGGC
>MU866477.1:0-24655 GCA_033296915.1 Triangularia setosa | reverse complement strand
TGGATAGGGTGCGCAAATAGAATGGGGGGGATGCGCATATAAAATGGGGGGGGATGCGTAAATAAAATCAGGGGGGTGCGTGTGGAGAAAGTCCCATTATTAAAATGAGTTGAACCTATATTGTTCCAAGCCCTGAACGCCAGCCCTTATCACAGGAATCTACTTGCGTTTTGCATCGCCGTACCACCTACCTTATCCTTGATTCGCCCTTTTACTTGCTCGAAGTCTATTGGGACTCCGAAAGCTTAGCACGTACAGTGATATCGATTATAACATCATTTCAAGATGTACCGTCTATATTTCTTGTTATTGATTTCTACAGATATGCTTAGCAGCCTCCGAGTCGCCTCGTCCAGATGCTTCCACGGCGGCCAAATATCACCACTTGCTGCAAGTTGGGACCCCCATGTCTGCGGGATACGCCTTAGTAGCATCAAGGATCAAACATTCAACCGTGTTCATGCAGGCTTCGACATTCCGACTCTGAGGTTGCACGACGAGACCAAGAATCAGACTTTCAAGTACCTACAATAGTTAATCCTCAACCAAGGCGTCGCGCTCGGCGGGACCGACGACGATGACGATAACCGTAAGACACACCTGAGCCAACATCACACTTGGGAACCACGACCTCCTTCCCGATAACAGGTACAAAACCCCCGAGAAACATACGTTCCATGATCTAGGGCCTATATCAACATCCAACACGACATTCTGCATCGCTAGGGCGTGGTGGATAATAAGCGAGGTTTCTTCGGATTGGTATCGACGGCGGCGAGATCAGACCGGCGAGGGGGAACATTTCCCAAGGTTTAAACCGACGAGCTTCCGGGGCATGAATAACAATACCGATGGAGGGAGTATTAGTCCGATTGGACAAGGAAAGTTGGCAGATCGGGTAGACAGGTGGGAGATGGTTCAGGAAGATGAGACAGTGGGAACAGGGAGGAAGCTGTGCTGGTCTGTGGACAGAGAAGGCGAGGGGGCAGGGGAAAGGGTCAGGTTGGTCAGTCAAGACCCAGGACGGCCGTAGTCAAAAATATTGAAATAAGTGAGGGAGATTGTTTCGAGGTCTTGAAAGCTGTTGTCTAGACCGTAACTTTCTGGGTCGGCCCTATTTCGTGCCTTGTCCAAGATTATCTTGTCTTCGATTCACCCTAGGCCATACTTGATATCAAGCAGCAGCTATCTACAGTTAAAGAGAACTACACGATGGCCCTCATGTGTTGTGGACGTTATTTCCGCTGCTTTACTTTTGCAATGGTGATAAAAGGGAGTCCGATCAACGCCGTGAATATTTCCGGTCAACTGCACTGCAACACCTCCAGGAGACCGATGACCAATTTTATCCACCTATCAGGAAAGCGGCCGAAACCCCGTCGACAGAACAGAAAATTGTTACCGGGTAAAGCCACAAGCTCAGGTTAAGAACATGCCATCCCCTCTTCAAGCTGTTACCTTGTACCGCTACCTCTCCAAGTCAAACTCATCTTTGCAAAGAACCTACAATGCGCCTCAACTCAGCATTTCTCACCCTTCTAACAGGGTCGGGGTCATTAGCAGCTGTAGAAAAGCCCTATTCGACATGGCTGACTGACTCCATCATTTCTTACAACATAGTCCCCAAGTCTCGGTGGTACACCGAAGCCACTTTCTACTATGGCGTCGAGGCAGTTCACAACCACACCTCCTCCCCCGCCTATCTATCTTACCTAGTCTCTCAGGCTGATCCAATCCTGACACCAAACGGTTCTTTTGTCTCCTGGGACTTCAAGGACCACCAGTTAGACAACATCCGCATCGGCTCACCCCTCTTGTATCTCTACACCCAAACCTCCAACGTCCGGTACCGCAGCGCCATCGATTTTCTCCATGACAGGCTGCTCAACCATCAGAAACGAACCCCTGCAGGCGGCTTCTGGCACAAGGACCCAAAATACCCCAACCAAATGTGGCTTGACGGGCTGTTCATGGCTGGCCCGTTCTCTGCTGCTTATGCCGCTTTGTTTGACCCCAAGAACATCACTTTGTGGGATGATATCCTGCTTCAGTTTCAGCTGATAGAGGACCACTGTCGAAACACGACCAAAGGAAACAGCATGCTGAAGCATGGATACGATGAATTATACAAGGCCGTTTGGGCTGATCCAGTCACCGGAGCGAGTCCGCTGGTGTGGATTCGGGCTCAGGGGTGGTACTTCATGGCGCTGCTTGATGTTCTGGACTGGTTTCCCACATCGCATGAGGGGTATAAGCTGATCACAAAGTGGTTTAAAGACCTCGCGAAGGCTGTGAAGAGGGAGCAAGATGAGAGCGGAGGGTGGTGGCTTGTCATGGATGAGCAGTATAAAGGCAAAAAGGGAAATTACATTGAGAGTAGCGGGACGGCAATGTATACATATGGGATATTGAAGGGAATACGGAAGGGCCTGCTGGAAGAGACAGAGTACTTTGGAGTTGCTGAAAAGGCATACAAACTAATGGCAGAAAGGTTCGTTGCAAGGAATGGGACAGGAGGAGGGATCAACTGGGAGGGCACGGTCAGGGTTGGGAGCCTGGATGGCAAAGGCGATTACGAGGTAAGCTATCTTCCCAAGCCAAACCGCCTAATGATAGCTGACATGCCTACTTATGATCAACAGTATTACATCGGGATCAACAAGGTCGTAAATGATCTGAAGGGCGTGGGACCATTCATTCTAGCGAGTGTGGAGTGGGAGAGACATCTTGGTGAAAAGAACTTATAGTTTTCGTTTAAATACCAAAACACAGCAGTCACACTACTCACTCTTGCAGTGTGTATACCTTGCATTATTGATAGCTACTGGAGAAGCCCGGGGGGACAGGATGATATGGCCCACTTGGGAGCTGAAGGCGACAGAAAGAGTTACTATTTATAAACTTCACGGCTGCCCGGTTTGGCTTGGCAGCCGGCATCCTTGCAGCAAGGCCCCTCTCTCCTTCCTTTCAGGTCTATTATCGTAAGCCCGCCACACCACATCTATCAATTCAAGTCAAGATAGGCAACGAAAATGAAGACAAGCCACGGCTATCATATCTCAATTACTTCAACGAGGATGGCGAGATTGAGCAGCGACCCGGAGATGTCGGCCCCATGTTTAAGTTGTAGGAAACGCAAATGGAGCAGGGAAGAAGACATCCTGTGCGCTCGCACCTTAAGTTATCACCCCAGTGCTTCACCAACGCCCTTGAGCTCTGCGAAACAGACCCGTGTCTGGAGAACCGCAAGTACTTAACTGTCGGTAACATTGGGCGGCTCAACCGGCTGCTCGAAAGATATACCAAAGCGCCTGAGCTGTTGCAACAGGCTCTTGCCCTTGCTGATAGTCTCCACGGCCCGCCCCTACAGGAAAGAGGAATCCTAGTGGGAGAATTGGGAGCTTTGTACCGCCAAACAAACCGACACAAGGGGGCTAGGGAAATGTTTGCCAGCCAGTACAACCTGGCCAAGAAAATGGGATGGAAGGGCCAGGTCTGCCGAGTCATCGGCAATATAGGCATGGCGAACTGCCAGCTTGCCCGACAGATCTGGCGAGATAGTCGTGGCAATGGAGAGGCCATCGAAGAGGCCAAAGACCTCACCCACCTGGCCATCACGCAGTTGAAGGATCGCGTTCAGCTAGCGCTCGACATTCAGGAGGAAGAAGATGCACACGCACATAGCTAGGGGGCGTCAAAGATTCAGGGTAGCGGAAACTCTGGGCTTCTCAAGTGCACTTGGCGATCTTCGTCAGGCAAAAGGCATTGCCTTAGTTGGGGATCAGTAGCCGCAAGCAGTGCTACTTGTTTTCTCGTCTCGCGAGAAACGGATGGGGCCTAGGAAGAAAAAGACATCAGCGGACTGTCAAGGGCGGGGACGGGATAGAAGATGTGCAAAGCATTTAGGACTCCATACTGGCGAAGAGTTGGGTCCTCGCCCGACGTCAGATCGCTCCAATAATCACCATCGAAGAAAGGATATACGCCAGGATAATCCTAATTGATCTTCTCTATCATTTCTGGGCTCATCTTGCCTGCGATGCGCCTGAATCAGCTCCTGGTTTTTTTTCGCGGAGATAGCGAAGTAGATATTCGAAGCAACAGAAGCTGGTGCGAATGGTGTCGGAATACACTGTACGAAAAATGATAGTGTTTACCCGAAGCGGGAGACCAGCCATTTCAATTGCGACAAGGCGACAGGTGTGCATGAGGTTGAGGTCGATAGGTTGGTTATATGAGGCGCACAGTTTATTGGATTCAAAGTGGAAGACGTAGCCATCGCCGAGAAGAGGATACGCTCTATAGATCGCATCTCTGATCTCACGGGGGACACGCAAAAAGGGGAAGTGCGATGACATGTCATGGTTGTTGTTGCCAGGCTGTTGGGTGTTGCGGGAAGTTGTATTGATCACTGCGAGGGCCGAGTCACAGCCCACTGCACTGAGCCACCTTTGCTCCAAAAGCGTCAAATCAAACAAGCTGTCAGGGCTTGTATGATTCAGTGGTTATATACGGTCACAATGGCCACAGCTGCCACAATTGCCATGAGTCCAATCCGGCAGCTGCCAGCTAGTGCCGTGACAACCATTCTGGGTTATGTGGAAAGAAATACCAAAATGTATTGAGGACAATAAAACATGAAGATGGATGAGAGCTTAAAAAAAAAATACGTGCTGCAAATGATTCTGCAAACCTTTGTGGGGCTGCTCAGCTGGCTCTAATAGCTGGAAAGCTCAGGGACCTGATATAAAGAAAGGATGATCGAAAGTAACACCAAAAGGCGCTCAGATCAAATATTCAACCATCCAAGCCCACTTCTGCGTTCGCTTACTAACCCAATAACCAAGGACACTGCAAACATCGGGGGTGTGTTGAATGCCGATGGGGAAGTTCCGGAGCGTTCGGCAAAGGGATTCGCGGGGCGAGCCGCCCGTAAGGTGTGCTGTCCGTATAAATCCGCATGGCTTGCTCCCAGTCTTCTCTTCACCACGAATTTACTGGCACTTTTCTCCAGCCGAACCCGACAAAATGGTCATCGTCAACATAGGCTACACCGCCCCGATCAACCGATCGGGCCAACCCCTCCTCACCATCCCCCAAGTGTGGGCCGGTCTCGAGCGCAAAGTCCGCCACGCCGAAGAATTCGTACCAGTGATTGAGTACTGCAATGTCGCCTCCGAGGAGGAAAACGCAGACGGCCAGCTTGTTATCACTCGACATGTGAACTTTGGCAAAGCAGCTCCTGTGCCCGGAAGTGGAGAGGTGAAGGAGGTCTGCACCTTGTTTCCGCCGAACAGGGTCGATTTTGTGCAGGATGATGGCACAAAAGTGTGGAACTATGTCAGCCAGGGACCGGGGAAGGAAGGAGAGGATTTGTATCTGACGTATGTGTTTGAGGCGAGGGATGGGGGTGTCGAGGCGGGCACTCAGGAGGCGGCAGATCTGGAGGAAAGATTCAAGACTGTGAGTTTGGATTGGTCATTTTGATATAGATTGTGCTAATAACATCAACACAGACTGCTAAACGGGCGGTCGAAAGTTCGATTGAGACCATCAGACGCTTGGTCGCCGAGGGGAAGCTGTGAATGAGTGAGGAGCACCCGAGCACCTTTGATGCGCATAACCACAAAGTTATGATAGCCCCCACCGTTCAAGAGGCATGTGAGAAAGTCAAATCATCAGTGATAGGCCAAGTCTGTCTTGTGCGATCAATTTTTTTCTGCTTGGCTTTCAGAGGCTAAATGGTGAAGTGGGGAGGGTTGGATACCCATCAAAGCCAGGGCTATCCGCATGGGCAAAGGGCAGAGTAGAAACATCCACTGTCGTCTTAAAAATGGTAAACAATTACAATAGGTATCTATTCACAACCTGCTTCCTCTGGTCTATGATCTACACGCTTCAGAGTCTCAAAGTACCTTGGTAGGTATCCAACCCGCTAAACCAAAAAAGAAGAAAAAAGCCAATATCATCAATCATCACACATCATATTCCAGCAAACTACTTTCTTTAATCATTCTTCTCTCCGCCCTCAGTCTTCACAATCTCTTGTTGGGGGGGCGTGTTGGAGTGCCGAGAGACGCCCTCCGAAATCATGCACCCATGGCCCAGCCCATCCTCAAAGTCAAGATCCTCGAGATAGTTCACGTCCAACCCGCGAACCTCCTGCTCCTCGGTAGCACGGATGTGCAGACCGGGGATCTTGTTGATGATGAACAGCAAGAGGCACGACACAAAGAACGACCAGGCAGCGCAGGTAGTGGCACCAGCGAGCTGGAGACCCATCTGGCGGAAGTTGCTGTTCCACCAGCCGCCTTCGTACGAGGCACCAGAGACACCGTCAAGGGCGGGGACGAAGTTGGCAGCAAAGAAGCCGGTGAGGATGTCGCCGACAACACCACCAATACCGTGGATGGCAAAGATATCGAGACCATCGTCGACTGAAAGGATGTACTTGTACTTGACAACGTAGAAGGAGCAGACCGAGGTGATGGCACCGACGAGGCAAGCGACATAGACGGGGACTGGTTCCGATGTCTGTTAGAAAAATTGCTCCTTTCAACATACGAAGAGGGCTAGGGAACCATACCAAAACCAGCAGCAGGCGTAATACCAACCAAGCCAGCAATAATACCCGAGCAGAAGCCAGTCAAGCTAAACTTTTTCTTGTATAGGTACTCAAGAATAACCCAGGTCATACCACCACCGCAGGCAGCCAGATTGGTGTTGACGACGACATAAATGGACCGCAGGCTCAGGTTGGCGGTACTGGCGCCGTTGAAAGCAAACCAGCCGAACCAGATGAAGACGGTGCCGATGCACATGAGGAGCGGGCTGTGGGGCTTATAATGGGCAAGCTTGGACTTGCGGTCGCTAACGGTGGGGGCGACGCCGTGCTCGTTCAAACGGGGACCCAACATCATGGACCAGGCGAGAGCGCCGAAGCCGCTGGCAATGTGGACGGGGCCGGAGCCGGCGAAATCGTAGAGACCAAGGTTGTACAACCATCCAGAAGGGTTCCACTCCCAGTAGGCGAGGCTGTTTTGACATGTTTGTTAGACGACCTCTATCATGCTTGGTGCCAAGACCTGGCGAGTTGAAGATGTGGGAGCTTACAAGTAGTAAACAAAGGTTGTCCAGCAGAGCAAGAAGACCATGCTGGGGAACAAGCGACCGCGCTCAAGCATGGCGCCAGCCAAAATCATGGCCGTGGCGCTCACAAAGGTGAAGCCAAAAGCAGCATACAAAATATCCGGGATATCGCTATTGGCAAGGCTGGGCTGGGCAAGCACATTCTTGAAGACGGCCAGGCTGAGATCACCGAGGATCGGGTTGGTGGTTCGGGATTGGTACAAGCTGTACCCGTAGATCCAGTACTGAATACCGCAGGCGCAAGCGCAAAATAGAGATTGCAACACCATGGTCAGGGCTGCTTTGCGACGGTGCATACCCGCGTACAGGAAGCCGATCGCCGGTGTAATCTGCCAGCACAGGATGGTGCAGACGAGCAGCCAAGCCAGGTCGCCCTTGTCGTAGGGGGCGTTGAGATCCTGAGTGAGCGGGTCGCCGCCATCGGGGTTGGTGAACCATTCTGGCCATTCTGTAACGGGGACGATCTCTGGTTCTGCCATGCTGGGCAACGTTGACGGTCGGCCCCAGATTGTCGAGGTGGATGTCGAGGTTGTTGGTGAGGGGTGCCGGAGTCCGGAGTCGGGATACACAGAGAGGAGGTCGATGATGTTAAAATCTACTGGCAAGTCAACATGAGACAAGATTGGAAGTGACGTCGCAAGTATTTGTATGCAACGCACCACTGCCTGCACAGGCGTGATGCTGCAGTATCAAGGCAGCTTGCGTATCAGTCCAGATGGACCTTGCAGACCAATCGGGCCAATCCTATTTGCTGTCCCCCATATCTGCAGTTTTCCCTGTTCACCGAGCCATCCGTCCAGGTCGCTGTGTCTGGGCGAGATAAGAAAATGCTGGAAAATGGGAATTGCTGCAGCAAGATGAGATGCTGCTGATAAGAGCTGGCTGGTGAGAGGCTGGCCCGGATGGACTGAGAAGGTCCCCCGTTGCTTATCAGTCCCCACAAGCCGCTGCCAAGGCTCTTGGCTCTGGGGGTCAAGCGAGACAGGGGCCAGGGATGGACTTGGCGAGAACGATATTGGATTGTTGGTGCTCCTCTGGGAGGCAGCATCAGCAGTGAATGCCATCTCGTGCATGCAGGGCCGACGGCCGATCCGTGGGCTTGGGTTTTGATCTCGTTTCCGGGACCGCATTCCATTACTAAAACGGGCTGGAATGACCGGTCATTGGCTCGGGGTCGACTTGGGGCACCTTGCGCCATGTGGCTGCCATTACAGTACATGCAACAGGAGGAACATGAGCATGAAAGAGGAGCATTTCATAGTTACTACGGTCTCTGAGCGAGCCAGCAGAGTCAAGACCAAACCTGAACGCCGCGTGTCATTCACCTCCCGGGCACTCTCGACACTTGTGCCTTATGGCGAGCCTCCCTCACTTGGGGCTGCGGGTAGTGTTGGCAGATAGGATCGAGGCAGCTACCGTGTTTATCAAGATACATTCAGTCCGGTGCAGATACCAGACCCGTAGCCTTCCGAATTGCGTTGCTTCCCCTCTTCTGCTTCCACGCCAAACGTTGAGCCCAGCCGGCAAGTGATGGCCATCTTGGGTCGGTATCTGGAACAGCGGGGCACAAGCTTATCAACCTGCAGCTCTCGACATTGCATTGCACGCTAGATTAACCGGCGCCGCTTGTAAAGCTTGTGCCTCAAAGATGCCCAGGATCCCAATGACAATCGACAACTTGGGCCTCTTCAACTTCACCTCGCCTAGATCTTTGCCATCGACAGCGGTATCAACATATTTGCTTATATCTGCCTCTTGGTATTCTTTGGTCCGGACGATAGCCCAAAAATCTCGCGCAAATTCCACCTCTTTTCTGTGGGCATGGATGGGAACTGCACGACGTCGGTCGGTCGACCTGTTCCCAAGCCAGTTAGCATACTACTATTGACTTTGGCAGATAAAACATACGAATATTCCCCGCCCCTCCAATGCCGTAGCCTCTCCACTGTCTATCCCTGATGGCCCCGAGTTTTTCATGCACCGTTTCCGGATCATCCATGCTCCTCCCTCTCTTTTCAACTTCGGCCTGAAGATGGCCGCCCAAGGCAAACTCGTACCCCACTGGCGTCGTTGACCGCGAAGATGTAAGACCAGTGGATAGGGGCGGTGTGTTTGGGAGATCGGCCGTCGAGATGCTCTTCACCAATACCAGCTTTCCCTGGACTCGTACATGGTGTTCCACTCTTTTGAACTCTGCCCGCGGTGGCGGTAATAAGCGGCTTGTGTCCGGCTCGACGACTCGGAACTGGTGGTCAAAAGATGGCGATGGGGGCATTATTATGCTGTGCGACAGTAGATATCACGATGGTGGTGTGGTGGGAACGAACGCGACGCGATCAAACGTCCCGAGCTGAGCTGGGCTTTGAGGTGTTCGTGTGTTGCGCCACAGGGGCTGTCCGGCTAGCAACCGAAATACCCTTGTCACGAACCGTGGGGGTCACCACGGGGATGGGAGCAGTCCCTTGTAGGGGTCGTTCGTTGCACCTTGTTCACTTTGAAGTTTGGATTCGTTACCACAGCTTCTCTCGGAACGGGCTTACTTCGTATTTTTACACACCAACATGATCTGCTCCATCCAACGCGGGGTTGATTTTGAGTTTGGAGGGTCCAAGGTGGCCCCACCTCTCTTTGGGTCTTCGCAGTGGGGTTTCCCCCGGTTATTGGTGACTTCAACAACTTCACAACTTGACAGATCTCCATCATCCATCTCCATCCGTCACGATGGTGCACCTTCTGGACTTGCCCGATGAGCTTCTCATCCAAATCTGCGAAGGTCTCCAACAAATCGACAAGTATAGTGGCGACAAGTACAACTGGTTTGACGGGCAACCACGCCACTATTCGCCTAACGAATCTCCACGTGGCCCACCGGATGCATCCGACATCAAGAGCTGCCGTCTGGCCTGCCAGCAACTCTGCGCCGCAAGCTCCCATCTCCTGGTACCGGTAGTGGCTGTCGACTGCCGCGTTGCTTCCTTGGAGCGTTTCAGCGAGATTATCCGCCACCCCGTCATCGGCAAGGGCGTCCGCACTGTTCGGGTTCCTATGCATTCCTACCGCTGCGAGCTGAGCGAAGTCAGAACCAGCTTTGTCAAGTTCATCGCCGAACCAGCGATCCATGATCTAGCCGACCCAGAGCTTTATCTGGATAACACCTGTGAACCCAATACTAAAATGTGCGAATGGCTGGGCCGCCTACTACCGTCTGCCGAATATGGGGAGAAGAATGCACATGATATCGGCGCTGCCCTTGGCTTTTTCCGCCGGCTGCTTCTTGAGAATAGCGGTCGGGTACCACAAGGAGAGCATGTGAAGCATGACGACCGTGTCTGGTCGCGAGCGCTGAGCCTCGTTCATGGCGAATACCAAAGGCTCTTTAGGGAGCAAGAATTGTTGCGAAGAGATGGAAACTTTGTCAACACTATCGCCTCCGCATTGGCCAAGATTCCTCACCGAACAGTGTTGGTATTTGATGACAAGCCATGCAAGAGTTTGGATGTCGTCAATTTAGAACCCTTCGCCCAGAAACATTGTCACTTGCTAGACCTCGATCCTGACTTTTGGCGCTCCATGTGGTACGACATGCTGTCTCCATATACCTGGACTGGCCTGGTCAATGACGACTTTGGGTGGGAGTCTTTCGCCCCGGATCCAGCCTTTGAAGAACCGCGGATGGATTTTGTGTTCAATCTTCCTTCTGCCATTGCGAGGGCTGGAGGCCGGATCCATCATATTCAGTTCCATTCGGACTGTGACAGACCTTTAGGCCACATACCACCCGGCACAACAACTCAGTCTGACTTTGCTTCAGCGATGCAACAACTAGAAGCCTTCACAGTCATCACTCAGCAACCACCAGAGGATTCAATTGTTGATGATTTGGCAAGTTCTGTGCTAGCCAATGCATCAAATCTCTATTTCCTTCGTATAGCATTTACCTATGCAAATATACTATCGAAGGCCTTGGCGTCCCGACCACTGCCTCATCTCCGGCAGATACACTTTGACGGAGCTCAGATTAAGGTGCCCGATCTCGTGGTTTTGTTGGACGGGTTACCAGCCCATGTCGACGCCATATACCTGGGCCATATTCGGTTGGTCGAAGGCACTTGGGCAGAGGCCTTGGACGCCTTGCGCAAAAAGTCATATGGCTCTTTTGTGATAGAGAAACCAGAAGGGCTTCTTGGCCCAGGATATACGCAGTGGGCGTTTGACCCAATGGGGAATACAATAGCCTCCGAGGCGCCCGAGGAGCGATTTTTGACAAACAGGAGGGTACCGGGTAGTCTAAGTCCTGCTGAAGCATTCGTTCTCAGGATCACGTCTATCAACCCATGTCGGACCTGAGGCGGGATCCTAATTGTAATGTATCTACGTTTGTTTGCAGAGGTCTGGACTCCTGTCACCGATAATCCAAGGTTGATCATGACCGCTTCCTCACCCCAATTTGCGTGGAGACTTCGGCAGTTCATAAGAGGGGCAGTGCTTGAACCTGGTCCTTGGGACCGCCATAGCGTCGAGCTGCATGAGAACGCCATGTCACTCATCGTCCGTTGTCCCCGGTCACACGCAGACCTGAAGACGCCAGCTCGGGACTCAGATATGGATTGCGGATCCATGCACATCCTGGCTCAAGGCTTCGTTCAGTATGCAATGTGTGGGACTATCGACTTGCCCATCGACCAGACGTGTGGAGTTCGTGGTAATCCATGGTACCTCTTGGCATCTTGGAGCTCCTCCCCCGCATTCTTGGTACCAGTCAATGACCCCTGACTTCCACAAGCGCCCCAGCTAAAATGTGCTTGTCCTCAGAGAACAGGCAAAGGTGAGCGTTCAAGTGAATCGACATCAAGGAACTTGATGACACGATGATAGTATCTACCTAAGGGCTAGATGGCGGATTAGAGGGTCAGATCCGATCAAGGGTCACAAGACCGGCTTCTCCAAGCCAACATTATTCTGGAACCAGACAACACTACTCCCAGCCCCCTCATCATTTGCGAGCAGAGACGGCAGCTATCCTCCCCTCTGGTTACAGTGGACAGGCATTCTCCGCACAAACCACACCTTTACCCCAACATATCCTCATGGGGCAGGGTATTTTCTTTGGTTGGAACGAAACGGGCCCAGCTCACTGCCGCGCTGCCGGAGCCTTCATACCCACTCTCGATGCTGCCTTTCCGTGTCGTTCACCGGGGACGAACCAGTAACGGGAAATCGATGGTTCCTGTGGGGTTTCATGGAAAATGTGTGGTTATAATTCAGGGCCCTTCCCGCTGATCTCCATCGTATTTCTTTCCCTCTGCGTCGTCGACTTCGATACCTACGAAGGTCAGGTAGGTAGAACCGTCAAAAATCCATCATGGGCGCTCCAGAACCTGCAACCGCCATCAGCGGTGGCCGACGTCTAGTGCACAGGTAGCCATCCCCTCATCCAATGCCTGCCCTACTTCTCGGTTAACAGCATTATCCATCCTTCAGTCATGCCAAAGAATGCGACATCCCCGGCACCGTCGACCTTTCTGTCCGCGAAGGAGACGACACAGCATACGGGCAAGCGCTGTATCCTGTGCCCGCTGAGGACCCCAATGATCCTCTCCAAGTGCGTCTTCACCCTCCGTTTCTCACTCCTTTCGTCCCGGCTAAAGATTGTGCCTGGGCATAACAGTGGTCACCCATGCGCAAAACCCTCATCCTCGTCGTCTGCTCCCTCTACTCCTTCCTCAGCAACTCGGCTCTGCTAGGCCCGTCCGTCTACATTGGAATTTTTGCTGCCGAGTTCAACACCTCGTTCACAGAGGCCAGCAATCTCATCAGCTATGCCAACCTAGCTTTCGGGTTCGGCAGTTTGCTGCTTGTGCCAAGCTACCACAAGTTTGGCAGAAGGCCGGTGATGCTGGGCAGTCTCATTCTCTACTGCGGGGGCCTCCTCGCCTGTTCGCAGGTGAAGACGTACTCGGGATTGATGGCTGCCAGAGTGGTGCACTGCTTTGGCGCGAGCGTCTGCGAGGCACTTCCGGTGCAGTTGGTGAATGACATCTTCTTTTTGCATGAGAGAGGAAAGAGGTTGGGGTATTACACCGGTACGTGTGCCTCTTGTCACCTGGCTTACAGGATGAGAAGACTGACAGAAAAGCAGTTTGCCTCTGCTTCGGCGCCACTGGGCCCCTTTTTGCCGGGTACATGCTCAATGGCGGACACTCGTGGAGGTTGTTCTTCTGGGTGGAGTTCGCGTTTGGTGCGGCCCTCTTCATCCTTGCCTTTTTCGTAGTAGAGGAGACTCTTTATCATAGAAAGTCCCCGGTCGACTCTTCCTCCTCCAAGAGACAGAGCTCGGAGAACAGCGAGGAAAAGTCCGTTGCTGTGGAGAACACCACGCCAGAGCCTGAAGCTGTCATTCCACCCAGAAAGACATTTGTCCAGAGCCTCAAATTCTGGGGTGTCTACGAGAAAGACGCCGACTTTTTTATGATGATTGCCCGGTCCTTCACCTACTTTCTGGTCCCACACGTTTTGTGGGTCATCACCACATATGGTGAGTAGCCCCCTTTTACCCCTGAACCTAACAACTTCAGAACTACTCACATTGGAATTGCTCTGGCAGGCATATATATTGGTCTCGGCGCCCTCACCTTCAACTACATTTTCCCCATCAAAATCACGGCCCCTCCCTACAACTGGTCCCAGCTCGATTCGGGCCTCATCGCCGTCGCCTCGTTCCTGGGATACCTCTTAGCTATCCCCTTCACTCCCTCGTCCGACCGCCTCGCCGCCCGCCTCACCCGCAAGAACAACGGCATCCGCGAAGCCGAGATGCGCCTGGGCGTCATGCTCCCCGTCATGCTCCTCGCCCCCGCCGGGCTCATTGTCTTTGGCTTCGCCGCCGAGAGGGACCTCCACTGGGTAGCCTACTTCGCCGGCGTCGTCATGTGCAACTTTTGCAGCTACTTCTACTTCACCTTCACGCTCGCCTACGCCATCGACAGCTACACGAGCAACATCAGCGAGATGCTCATCGCAATGAACCTCGGGAAGCAGGCCATCAGCTTCGGCATGGGGCTCGATCTGCTGGACTGGGTGACGCAGCATGGGTACGCGGTCATGATTGCGGGGGTGTTTGGCGCGATCCTGCTGACGAATAATCTGGCGCTGGTGGTGTTTATGCTGTATGGCAAGAGAATCAGGGCGTTTATGAGCACGACTTGGTTGGCGAGGGTGCATAGGGAGAGCGTGAGGGAGGTTGCCACCCACTGAAGAGCATTGAAGAGGATTTGGGCGTGGTCATCTGGGTTTTGTTAAAGATACCTACGGTAACAGACAAGATGAGATAGATGTAAGCAGCTTTTATGACTGGATAGACACTCGATGGAGGAGGAGTAGAATTTCAGCCGAGACCTTTAGCTATTCATTCAAAGACGTGTTTTGAATAGTAAACACGAAAAAGGGTACTCGCATTCATCTCACATGGCCCAGCTAGAGGTGCCTAGAAAGCCCTGAAACCCCCTGAACCGCGACTTCCAGAAGCTCATTCTTAGCCACCTATTTTAGGCGAGCCCTAGTATCAATGAGTTTCAAGCCTGGGCTCAATATCTGGCGTATCGACCTGCCAGATATCGATCCCTCGCTCCAGGACCTCGAAGCTCATCCTCCATCCATCCATCCATCCATCCATCCATCTACACCCGTTAGTTTTCAGATTTTCCACAAATAAATCATCGAAATCTCAATCATAACCTAGAATCCTCTCCGTAATCTTCATAAATCGTTAATCTCTTCGCCGCGACCCTGCCCTTGCTCGGCTGCCTCCTCTTCGGCCGGGCTCCCCCACTTTGAGCAGCAGCAGCAGTCTGCCTCTTCTCGCAATAGCCAATCGCCCACGCGACAGACTCCCACAGGGGCTTAAACGGCAGCATGACCATCCTCCAGGCGAGCTTGACTAGATCCAGCACGAACCTCCAGACGTATGGTAGGACGGGTAACAGAACGATGACGAGGAGGATGGGCACGACGACGGGGCTAAGATGGCGATGGTGAGCCAGAAGATGGCGAGGAGGAGGTTGAAGACCTCGAGGAGGATTCGGACAACGATGAGGAAGGGTAGGGAAAAGAGGCGAAGGAGAGCGGAGATCGTCTTGATTGGGGCCGGCAACCATGGAACCTTTTCGGACACGTGTTCTGCAGTTATAACTCGGGACCCTATTCGGTCTTGATAGACATTTGATAGGTTTATTGTTGCTGGCAAGGTTTTAACGACAGGCAGTCTGAAGCTCAGCTGCTTCGGGAAGAAACTGGGGCCCAGGTATGGGAATTCCTTTGTCATTGCGGATGCGACTGTTTTGGTTGGCAGCTAGGTACTTTTTCAAGCTGTTTCTTTGTGTACTACAAGCCCCCCCTTCCTGAGGATCTCTTGATAGATCAAACTCTCAATCTTCTTTGTTGTCGCCGCGAGTTCTCTGGCCCCCGGGACCCGTCGCACTGATATATCCGCTACTGATCAAGGCTCAGATCTGGTCCTCAGGCTGCCTAGTATCAGTTCTCGTTGCTCTTGTGGTGTTGGCATTCCAGCACAGCCCCGTCAGACTCCAACCGTCCACCTCAACTGTCACCCAAACCCAGCCTGCCAAGCTCTTGTTGCAGCAACAATACTTTGATCATTTCGACATTGGTATCAGAGCCAAGCGGGCTGAAGGACAAAAGTTCCAGCTAGCGACGCCGACCACCTCTTTCCATCCTCATGCAATCTGCTTACTGCCATAAACTGGCCAGCGTCGTGGACTATTGCGGACCGATCACACAAGCGGGCACACACTTGCATGATGCTAGAGCCAAATGAGCAATGTTTGCATGATCACATCGTATAGCGGGGAAAGCCTTCTGCAAATGAAAAGGACCTCCTCCCCGCTCTCCTGGACATTTGCCATGTCAATATCTAGCCCAACCCATTATCCTGCCCCGTACCAAGCGAGTTCCTCAGAATAAAATTCTCAACTTGAACCTACCTTGTATCAGATTGTTTGCATCGACTCAGCATGGCAACCGCCGAACGCAACCAATACGATGGCTTCGCCACCGAGTACGCCAGCTACGGGGACGTCCCCGACATGAAGCTCGAAATCGACCTCGTCCAGACAGCGCTCGGCGACTGCACCGGCCTCACCGTCCTCGACCTAGGCGGAGGCAGCGGCCTGCACGCACGAAGCGCCGCGGGAGCGGGCGCCGCCCGAGTCGACGTTGTCGACATCTCCGCCGAGATGCTTCGAGTCGGACAGGAGCTCGAGGAGACGCTGGGCCGAAATGATCGCGTCCGTTATCTCCAGGCTGATGCGGCTCGGCCGCTGGCAGAGCAGATTAACAAGACGGAGGAGGACTTCAAGAGACAGCAGCAGTATGACATTGTCATGGCCAACTGGCTTTTGGACCATGCGACCAGCGAGGAAGACCTCAGGGGCATGTGGGCAAATGTTGCTGCGGCCCTGAAACCGGGGGGGAAGTTCATTGGTGTTCGGGTTCGGTGCATTCGGGCGCCGTACTTGCAGTACGGGAAGTATGGCGTGATTTTCAGCGAGTACGAGGAGATTCCTGGGCCTGGGTGGAAGTACAAGGTATCTTTCAAGTTGAATAATACTCCGGTGTCCTTTGAAGCCACGTCGATGGAGTCGACGCTGAACTTGGATCATTCGATTCCTCAAGGGCTGGGGATGGGTGATTTCTCTGTGTTGCCACATGAAGAGTCTAAAGTGGTCAAGGAGGACTTGGAGTATTGGGCGGATCACCTGAAGAATCCTTCGTTTGTGGTTGTTGTGGGAACGAAGAAATGAATTGTCCGTTGAAGCGCAGAAGCGACACCGGATGTTCGCCCAATATTATAATAATTATTAGCATGATTTTACTACCACGACCAAGGCCTTCCTGAAATAAACAGTCACCAAAACCGCCATGGTTTGAACCAAGCTCCCTCCCCAGGTGCTATGCTGCTCAGCAATTGCATTAGCTTGACTTATGCCAGAAACGTGTAATAACACCCCCCACAAAGCATCTTGATCTCCTGCTCAAACATCTCTGCGCTCACTCTTTGCGTAGAGCACTCGGGCAGCAAGCGTCGGTTTTCTTTGAAGGAGGCACCGCAAAGATTCGAGTTCTGCTGTCGCGGCTTCCACCTGGGTTTGAAGCCGTTGTTTCTGCCGGGAAACATGTCTCAAAGCCGCCATCTCTGTATTTGCAGCTCTGAGCTGGCTCTACAGCTGTTGATGGTTCTGCTGAGCAGAGTCCCCAGGCCATGGGAAAGGAGCGTCCATCGTCACTCTGTCAAGTACTTGATGAGAATAGGAGCAGGTTGCTTAGGCATGGACAAAACTGTTGGTTTTTGTTGGTGATGCCTATACGGACAAGGTGAGATGAAAAAGAGGCACAGTCCTTCTCTATCGTCTGGGCTAAGGGCGTCATGTCAAATACCCACCCAGGCATAGAAAACATCAAAGCCAATGTGCTGGCTAGATGTTTCCATAGGACTATATTTAGCAAACGAACATGCAATCATCCTTTGTAAAGGCAGCTGAGCTCGAGGTTCCTGTTCCTCAGACCTTTTTTGGTCTGAGATGAGTCACTTTGAAGTACAATCTGCAGATGGTGAGCTTCAACAGGAAAGTTTCAAACTGCGTCAGCTCACTATTCCGTCGGCAAAAGTATTGCAAGAACAATTGCTTGCTATAGAGGCAACTTCCAATACCAACTACCATCAAATCATATGGTGAGATGGCCGAGCGGTCTAAGGCGCCACGTTAAGGTCTTCCTTAATTAACATCTACTTGTAGATTCCGTGGTCCGAAAGGGCGTGGGTTCGAATCCCACTCTCATCAATTATTTTGTTGTCGATCCCCACACACAGCTTGTGGGCACGCGACATGCTTTTTGGTCTCGGCTGAATTCCAGTCAAAACTTTTTAGCCGACGGCGAAGAACTGTAAGATTGGAGCTCACCTTCACAACCACAATCCTCACAGGCAGAGGGAACGCAGAATGCCAGCATAATATGTATTGCCAATCTACAGGTGCTAGATATCGATACCGGAGACATGTTGACTGCAAAGCAGTGCTGTACCATGTCTTGAACTTGTCCATCACATGCCCCCCCTCCTTTCCTTGCTGCAACGTGAAATGCAAATGGGAATAACCACCACGAGACCGGTCACCACGAAACCGGTCACCACGAAACCGGCCACCACGAAACCGGTCAACCACCACCTCCTCTAGACCCTCACATCCCTTGGTCTTCGCCCCCAACAACCCTTGACTGCCAAAGCCACTGCCAAAGCCACTGCCACAACCATACACGACACCATCGCACGAAACACGAATATCAGCGCGAGAAATGGCCATCACCCGGGGCTTCCCGCCCCTTTTTAGTCAATCCCGTCCGGTATCCACAAGACGGCTCTCCGAGGAATCATACCCGCTGCTCAAATAATCACCAAAGACTCTCTCCTCGATATCCAGATCCTTCCACTGCTTGCCCGTAGTCTTCTTGGCCGCGCGGCGGAAATACACGCGCTTGGCAAACTTCCACAGTTCAACACCACCAAAGAACAGACCAGCCGCGACGAAGACGATGCCCCACTCCCAAGAGATGCCAACGTGTTTGAAGACCTTGGTGTTGAGCACGGGAATATAAACAACGGGGAAGAGCGTGACGAAACCGCCAACAATGGCCCAGAAGAGGAACTGGTTTCTCCAGACGTCGTGAAACCACTGAGTAAAGTACTTGGTGCTGCCAGGCTGCATGCGGAAAAATGAGCGGCGCATATCGACCAATTCCCAGGCCAAGAAGAGGGCAAACCAGGTAAGGCAGGCAAAGGTGGTGGCACGAGCCTTGTAGACGGTCTCGCAAGCCTCGGAGTACTCTTCGTTGCAACGCTCGCCCAGGCTGCCGTCGCCCCACGCATAGACTCTGAGCACGAAGGAAGCCAAGCATAGGGCGGCAATCCAGAGACCGTACACAACCATATCGACACAGAATTCGAGGGTAAAAATACCAGTCTTGAGGCTTTGCGGAGGACGGCGCATGATATCGGGAACGGCGCGCTCAAAACCAAGACCCATGTCGGGAAGACCAGAGGTGACCATGATAATCCAGACGATTTCGACAGGCGCAAGAGGGAAAACGGAGAGACCAGACCGATCCTTGAAGGCGAGACCAATCAAGAGGGTACCAGCCTGGGCGATATTCTCAGCAAGCACGTGAAGCACAAACTTCTGGATGTTGTCAAAGATACGGCGACCCTCCTCGATAGCAGCCACAATCGAGGCAAAGTTGTCGTCGGTAAGTACAATATCGGAAGCATCCTTGGCAACATCGGAGCCAGATTCGCCCATGGCAATACCAACGTCGGCGCGCTTGAGCGAAGGCGAGTCATTGACACCATCACCAGTCTACGAATCAGTCAGTAACCAGTTCCACATTACAGCAGAGACAGAACAAAAAGACGTACCATGGCGCAGAACTTGTTGCGACGATGCAAGGCATCAATCATGCGAACCTTTGTGCTGGGTGCACAGCGAGCAATGACCAGGGGCAGCACAGGAAGTTTGTCGACCTCGTCATCGCTTAAAGCATCGAACTGACTAGCAGTCATGACCATAGCAGCAGCCACGTCGGCGCTAACCCGCTCCATTCTCTTGGGCAGGATTCCAACTTCGATGGCAATAGCCTTGGCCGTCTCGGGGTGGTCACCAGTAAGCATGTGCACCGAAATACCAGCCTCGTGGCACTCGCGTACAGCAGGGGCAGACTCGGGGCGGGGAGGATCATAGAGACCAATCAGGCCGCGAAAGGTAAGATCTTTTTCGACCTGGTCGCGGGGGGTATCCTCAGTGAACTCAGAATCAGCGGGAAGCTTCCTTCCGGCAAGTGCCAGCACACGCAGGCCCTGAGAGGCAAATGTTTCCATGTTGCGCAGAATCTGCTGGCGGAACTCGTCGGTCATTTCTACCTCGGAGCTCTCGCCCTTGGCCGCGTCGGTATCGCAGTACCGGGTGCAAACACCAATGACCCTCTCGACAGCACCCTTGGTGAAAGCCCAATGCTCATTGGTGGTGGCGTGCTCCATAATCACACTCATGCGCTTGACATCACTGTCAAAGGGGAACTCGGCCACCTCCTTCCACTCGGGCTTGTCACCGCTCATGACATCAAGTCTGTTTCTGCCAAAGCGGCTGGCAAATACCTGAATGGCAATCTCGGTAGGGTCACCGCGAGCGTGCCAGTCGCCATCTTTCTCAAATACGGTGGCAAGGTTGGCGAGCGATGCAATGGTAAGGAATTCGTGAAGACGGGCCTTACTCTCGGCGAGGAGCTGCTGGATCTGCGAGATGGAACCCTTGGGGTTGGTCGACTTGTCGTCCTTCTCAGTCTGCGAGCGGAAGTTGATCTCGTGGGGCTGCTTCTTGGCAAAGCGGATATCGCCCTGGGTAGGGTTGAATGGCTGACTGGAGGTAAGTTCAACAGTATAAGTGCCCATACCGGGAATCCAGGCGCCACGCGCCACCATCTTGCCCTGGGTGAGGGTACCGGTCTTGTCGCTGCAGATATCCGTGACAGCACCAAGAGCCTCGAGAGCTTTAAGATTGCGAACAATGACGTTGCGCGCAACCATGCGCTTGGTACCGGCAGCCATGGTAATAGTAAGGACAACAACCAAGGAGGCAGGGATCATGGAAAGACCAGTGGCCACAGCGTAGATGATAACCTCCCTCGGGGTACGCATCTCGTTGGCACCAAGCACAATAATGGCACAGACAACGGCAATACCAAACAGAATCATGGCAAGCTTGCTGAGCTTTCGCTGCAGCGGGGTACCCACATTGACACCAAGGAAGCGACCAATGGCATCGCCGAGGGTGAGGGTGTAGGCTTCCAAATAACGATGGGGGCCGGCCTTTCCGTTCTCCTTGCGCTTCACAGGACGGACTCGCGAATCCTTCTTATTTAGAGCAGAGGCGATGGCACCAATCTCAGTGAAGGTGCCGGTGGCAAAGACAATTCCCTTGGCACGGCCCTTGGTTACGGTAGAACTGCTGTAGGCAACATTGAGACGGTCACCGGGGCCGGTGCTGTCGTCAAAAACGTCGTCAACACGCTTGCGAACGGGGAGGGATTCGCCAGTAAGGAGGGCTTCGTCGGTCTCGAAATTCTTGGCTTCGATCAAGCTGTTGGTTGGTGTTAGCATGTGACTTGCACGTGTTTTCACGGCATCGGAGTGTATTACCGAATATCGGCGGGGATGGTATCGCCCATCTTGACTTCCACTAAATCACCGGGAACAAGCTCGCCAGAGGGCACAACGGTGGCCTCACTCCCACGGATGACAGTGGCGGTGGGCGAGGAGAGTGAACGGAGGGAGTCCATGGTCTTTTCGGCCGAATACTCTTGGAAGAAACCGACAACGACATTGAGCGCAATGACAAACGCAACGACGGCTCCTTCAATGTGGGAGCCAATCCCGAAACTGACAGCCATGGCCAGGATAAGCACCTATTTTCTCGTCAGCATGACAGTTTACCCCCCCCTCTATTTTGTTGTGAGCTAACCATGGTCATGGCATTGGCAACCTGAGCAATGACAATCTTGAGGGGCTGGACGCCCTCACCCTCGCCAAGCTCATTGCGTCCATAGCTCTTGATGCGGCCCTGGGCTTCGGCCGTGGTCAATCCGGAGAGAACATCGGCGTTGAGCTCATGGGCGACCTGCTGGTGAGACAGAGCATGGGCTGGGCGACTCAGTGGTTTGTTGGACTGGCCCGATGTGTGGCCACCCGAAGCTTTTTCGGGGTCCGCAGGCTGCGACATGATGGAAGTTTGGTTGATCTAACCAGACCTCGGGGGACTGCGTTGGGGTCTACGGGAGCGTGTTTAATCTCTGTATAGCAGGCCGACGGTGTACCAAGAGGTGTGGTGTTGAGTAGGGACGAAGGGTCTCCGGGCTGGCGGGAGACCATGACGTGTTATACGGCCTGGAGTACCGGGATCCTGATCTCTTCACCGAATGCCATCTCCATCTCCTAGCGCATCCACGAACTGGACGGAGGCAAAGGCAAGATAGCCACTAGGGTTCCTGAGAGAGGCACCCTTGCGTGTGGGTTCTGTCCACGGATGGAAGGTCAAACCTCGATGTGCAGCCCTTGGCAGCTCGGCGGCGCTTGGCGCTGGTGGGACCGCCGGTGATGAACTTCTTGGGCTTCGTCACTGGCGAGGTTGAAGACGCGGGACATCTGCTGTTGGTCGATTTCTAGGCGGGATGTTTGTCGACAGTGAGCAGAGCGGGTTGATACTGAATGCGGCCATGGTGAGAGTGCGTCATGTCTAATCTTGACGAAGCCAGCGCTGAAAGGAATTGAGAACTGGGGGGCGACCAATGTCGTCATGTCACCATGTCAGCGCGGGGGAAAGGTGTGAGGCTGGTTAGTGGTCCAGGCGTTGCCGTGAGCCGCCTGCCCGCAATCGGTTGTTGGACAGCCTGACAGCCCGCTGCGCCTGCTAAACACTTGTTCAACACAAGCAATCGGGTGGTCGCGTGCCAGACGCCGGGAGATGTTCGCGGAGGGTGTTCTTGATTTTCGCTCGAACATGAACAAAGACGAAACATGGGAGAGGGAAAGCCAAGATTTCGGGTGGAAGGCTTGGGCTCGGCACTGGCTGACAGCCAAAGAGCTTCACACGTGCCTCTGGGCTGCAATAAATTTTCTCAACAGTTCACTGCGGCGGCGGCGGCGTGGCAGTTTTTGGCGGGGATAAGAGAAGGCCAAGGCTAGATAAGGATCCGGGGCTGCCCGCTGGTATCAGATGGTGGGGCAGCCCTGGATGCTTCCACCGTCCTTAAACCGACCTCAGCCGGGGATGCCGGACGAGAAGACGACAAAATCTGGGGTCGCTGTCAGCACGTGCATGCATCTCTTCCACCAGATGGAGGCTCAGCAACACCCGACCCGAGACCCCTTTTTTGCTTGCAGAAATGGGCAGGTGTTGTTTTGTTCCTGGGTCAGACGCCTTCCAGGCAAAGGAAAGTTAATTCTTGCGAGACCCCGCCACTGCCGCTTGCAAAAGTCTTGTTACCGGTGGGAAGAATGCCCAGACATGCAGCTTTTTTCGACGCAATGGCACTTTACAAAACCATGCGCGTGCTTCCATGCCGCATTGGGATTTGTGTCTCAGTTAACCTTGGCCTTTGCAGTAGGAAACGCCATCTGGCATCTGCCACTTTTAGCTCTGAGTATTGACAGGTCACTCATAATCAAGGACGGATCAGGTCATTCTCGGAACAGGCATCAGAATTCCTGATAATCAGCGCAGGAAGCAGACAAAGAAGAAAAACTTTCCAGTCCAGCTCAGCAAATGCAGCCAGAGACGCCGTCACATGGCAGATGGATTGGTAGGCACGGCTCTCTCCCAGCACTCCAATCACAGCGTGGCATGGCATGCATGCCAACCCACGTAAAGTGCTTGATTTTGAGACCAGCCATCTTCCCCACTGGAAGGCTCCAACGCTGACACGAAGTCTAAAAGTTGAAGAGATTGGCTTTGCCATCCATTAGCCGTACGCTTATAACACGCCATTCGTCTCGAGATCTGCGTGTAATGCGGAACAAGACAGTAAATCGTCGCCGTGCAACGCGGATTAAGATAGCTATGCAGCTATCACAGGCAGACAGCCCGTTTTTTGCTCGACGAGGCGGCAGTCACCACAGATCGGGCTGATCGGCGCATATTTTGCCCACAAGCTGGGTGTTCTTGGAGGTAATAACCGCGTAAGGACGAATGGAAATTGTGTAAAAGTATGTCAAAAATGAATCCTGAAACTGGGAACCAAATTCACATAAGTATGCGGCCATCGGGAATCGAACCCGACTCTAATGCTTGGAAGGCATTAATGCTAACCACTACACCATGGCCGCTGATGACTTGACAGAAGTACTACGGAACTGGGTGTCCTCAGCTCCACTTGGCATGTCTCTCCATCCTGTACCGCAGCAAACAATAAAATGAGAACATTGCCCCATTAATTGGCCGTATATCAAAATGGCAGGCGAGTGCTGAGAGCTCTTTAGGATACATAATCGACATTCACTCAGATTCTGAGCACAAAGAAGCGGAGGGATGTCAAGCACGATGTAGGCTGTCCATATTTCAGAAAGCATATTAGTATATGTCTTCCATTCATAAAATTAATTATTGAGCCCGATTAGCTCAGCTGGTTAGAGCGTCGTACTAATACTGGAAACAGTACTAAGTAATGCGAAGGTCAACAGTTCAATCCTGTTATTGGGCATATTTTTTGGTCACTTCTATGTCCTCTTTTTTTAGTCACGCCCTGCACCCCCTCTTATGTATGATATTCCCACTTCGGAGTTCTGCCGCCACATTGTGTCACAATATCAAGGTGAGGACCCGGCGGAAGGACCAATCAGAGTCCAGAGGAATGTAACCAATCAGAAGACAAGATAGACGGACCTATCAGG
>MU866476.1:0-24816 GCA_033296915.1 Triangularia setosa | reverse complement strand
CACCCCCCTCCCCCACAAATTTATAATTTGGTCCCCCCCACCAACCCCCCCCCACCCCCCCCCCACCACCCCCGCCCCCCCCCCCCCACCACCCCCGCCCCCCCCCCCCCCCCCCCCCCGGCCAATCGAAAGCCAACAAAAGAGCTTTCCACTGTATTTCATCTCAACGCAAAAAAGATTCCAGTTTTTTGTTATCCTCTTTATCTCAAGCTTTACATATTCTCAGTCCCAGCTTCAATCACCCTCTGTCCTAGCTTCAATATCCTACCACCACCAGCTTACATTGTCCTCTATCCTAACTTTCACTTTCCAACCATCCCAGCTTTTCGCTTCCAACTATCCCAACATTACAGACTACATCTTCAGCATCTAAAGACCACCTTACGCTCGGACTAAAGCTTTTAAATGACGGCTTCCCGCAAAACCAACAAGTGTAACCTATTTTCATACCTTGACACATAATTAAGAAACAAGACAACCGAGTATAGAATTGAAGATCAGATCAAAACATTTACATGAACCGTTTTTTGATATAAAAGCAATATCTGCCCAGCTATTCCAGGGTTCTAATGTAGCCCAGTCTGCCTTTGCCAAGCAATCAAACAAAGAATCCAGTCACCAATATTTACATATTTATATAATATACAAACTCAAACATCTCCTTTATACAAGTAACATATACACACTTCACTATCCCCTCAATATTCACCCCACTCTTCAAAACGTCGCCTTCTTCCCTCCTCCCCTCTTCCTCTCCCCCTCCTCCACCTTCCTATCCTCCTCCACCCTCTTCACAAAATTATCCCAATCACTCCCCTCCTCCCCTTCCTCCCCCCTTTCCCTTCTTCCTCTCACCCCCACCACCCCCCCATTAAACATCTCATTCCCATACATCTCCTCCTCCACCACCAACTCTCTCTCCAGCTCCCTCCTCCTCTCCTCCTGCTCCCTCACAATCCTCCCCAACCTCTCCCACCCGTCCTCCCTCTCCCCATCCCCCATCAGCCTCTTTTTCCTCTGCAAATCCCCATCCATCAACCGTTCCAGCTCCCTCCACGCCCGCTCCTTATCCCTCAGCAGCTCCAGTTCCTCCATCATTTTCTCATTGGCCTTGAACCCCGCCTCCTCCATCTTCTTCATCGCCCACGCCACCGCCCCGGGGCGCTGCTGCCTCGCCCAGTTCCGGACCAGAATCGACCAGGTATGGTAGTTTGGCTCGAGGCCGTGTTCCCCAAGATACCGAAACCAGTCTTCTGCCTGCTTGATGCAGGACTTGGCGCTGGTCAGGGATCGAGACGCGCGGACCACACCAGACAACAAGACGTTGAAGGTGTAGATTGTCGGCGCGGGGGACATGGAGTAGAGGTAGGTTTCGTCCCTGTGAAACGAGAGCCACTGGGCTTGTTGGGCTTTTAACGAGGGCCAGCCTGCACCCGGGCGGGGGGCTGGGTGGAGGGGGTTGAGGGGGCCTGGGTTGAGGAGGGGTGGTGGTGGTGGTGGTGGAGGTTGCTGTTGTTGGGGTTCTTCAGAGGATAAGGGTTCTCGGGGTTCTTGCTGCTGCTGCTGTTGGGTGGTGGTGGGAAGTGGTTCTCTTTCAACAGTTGGTCGTAGCTCTCCTTGAGCTAGTGGAGGGTCATTTTTCGGAGGTGGTAGGTCTTCTTCTTCAGCTGGTAGTTGCTCTTCTTCGGCTGGTAGATAGTCACCTTCTTCGGTTGATAGATGATCGAGTTCCTCGGTAGGTAAAGACTCTTCTTCAGGGTGCAGGGTGTCACCTTGAGCTGGTAGAACACTTCCTAGAGTTCGTATGGAGTCGTCATCGGCGGGTAGTGAGTTCGCCGTCCTTTTCGCCAACAGTTCTTCCTCAGCTTCCTTCTTCAATACTCTTTCTGCGCACATCGCACCCTCAATCATATCCTCCAAGATGCCAAACCCTGCCTGCAACGCGTCTCGGCTCTCTACTGATCTCCGAGAATCCTGCGCAGGAGTCCACGCTACATTATTCCACTTGGGAATCTTGAGCAGCGAGCCCAGAATAGCATCATGTACTCGACTGTCCTGCTCTCGGCAAATCTGGCACACAATATACTGGCCTTGCATCAATTTCGCTCGGAAGAGCTTGTAGAAATTGATCACATCCCCCGCCTTCCACACAGCTCTTGCATATCCCCTGAGCATAATGCTGATGGCGTCGGATCCCGGAACCGCGGGCCGCTCGACACGCTCGGGGAGTCGCTCGAGAATACGATCAATCTTTCGTAGGAAGGTGATATCCATTTCTGTTGTTGCGGTCTTGAAAACCTGCTCCGCGGTCTCGTAAGGTGGCCCCAGCCTTATAGGAATAAGCGCCTGGAGGTCCTTGTAGCGATAGAATCTCGCATAGACCAGAAGCAGAACGCGGAATGTCAACATTGCATGTGCATTCCGCTGGGATTCATCCTTCAACATAAGATCATGTTGTCTCGATATCACCAAGACGCAGTCGATGATGTCGTTCCAGATGTATCTGCTCTTCAGTGCCTCGGGAACAAGCTCTTCCAGGGTCTGGAGGACAGGTTCGATGGTTTTGGTGTGTTTTGCCACGTTCAACAGATTGGAGAAAATATACTGTTCAGGCTCGATGCCTTGATCAATCATGATCTGGTAGATAGTCCACGCTCCCTGATAGTCCCCACTTGCACGCATGCCTCGAACCATGACACTATAGGTGTACTTATTCGGGGTGATTAGGTTGAGTAACCGTGTGGTAAGCTCGCGGCGCAGTTGCCCCAACTGCTCCAGATGACCGTCTGGCACGTCCTGGAAGTCCAGGATGCATGTGCTTAGCATCATGGTGAGGGGCGCATCGCCATGGAGTTCGCCGCTGGTGATGGCTTCCTCCAGCATATCCAGCGCGTTGGACTTGTACCTGGGGTCTCGAGAAAGGCGGCGTGCTATTGTGTACCAAGTGTAGGGGTGAAGCGGGTGACCGTACTGCACGAGTTCCCAATAGAGGCCCCACAGAGCTTCGGCTTCCATGTCTTTTGTGAGAAGAAACAGCGTGTGTTGGGTGAATTCGAGGGTGTATAGAGTGCGATTCTGCAGGATGTGACGGATCACCTCGGCAAGCTCGTGTGCGATCTTTGATCGTGAGGGAGACATCGAACACCATCTGACGAGGAACTCGACCGTGTCATTCACCGCCCACCTTGGTGTCAGAGTACCCTCATATGTCGCCCGGAGAAATTTGTGAGCCATGCCCGTGTCGTAGCGAAGTAGATAGAGCATGGAGTTCATCCATTTCGTCAGATACTTATCAACGTTCCCATACCCACAGTAGCGTTCCTGAAACTCCTCCATCTCGATTTCGGCTGCCGAAAAGAGCATTTCTGTTTCTCCCCATTGAGGAAAGTCAGGCACCTCGGCCAACGCTCGTGAATAGGAGCGCCCTGAGTTCAGGGCTCGGTATAACGGCCTGAACCTGCGCTCCCATGCGTCCAACCAGTTGCCCCTACGACCTGGGCCCCAAGCGAGCCTTCCTCCTCTCTCCGCAAAAAGGTACGGTTCAAGTTGCGGCACCCGATTGTCGCGGCTCGCATCATCTAACGTGTGACTGGAAATCGCCGAGTTGTCAACGCCATTGGCGGACAATCCATTGGTCGCCTCAGAGCCCATGGAACTGTCATTTGTGCTCGCATGATCCCTTTCTGCCTCCTCCGGTCCCAGTGGAAGCGTACCTTTTGTTGTCTCTTCTGATGGATAATCGTGTTCGTTATGACTCGAAGGACATGGTGTCTCGCTGGTGTTGTTATTCGAAGGGTATGAGTCTGCCTTGACCGTCTCCTCAATCTCATCGGGGCTCATATGGCTGCTGACTTTTCCTAAACGCTTGCCCTCCTTCTGGTCTTCCGGCCATGGCGGGACGGTATCTGAGTCGTCGTTTGGGAAGGAAAATCTGGCGGTTGTGGTGAAGGGCGCATCTCGGGCGGACTGGGCCAGCAACTGCGGTTGCGGTGACCGCAACAGTCTCGACGTCTTCGATATTGGTGGCGGCGGCAGTAATGGGTGTATAATAGGTGTCTGGGACCGATGTTGACAGGCGCGAGCCAGACATGATCGGCCGACCAAGCCGGCTCGCAGTATCATCCCCGGATGCGACTAGACGATTGTGGTGCCTCTGCAACGGCGCGGGATGCAGTCGCGCGCCATGAGAATCGGGCGAGTGGACGTGGGATGTGGTCGTCATGCGTCAAAATCGAGGTCGTCGGCGGGCATGTTGTTTTGGACTGGCAATCCAAGCGGTTGTTCAGGGGTTGCTGGTCGCCGGTGCCATCCGAAATGCCTCTATCGAAATTCACGATGAGAAGTCAGCTCCCAAAAAAAATCGGCCTGCGAGGGGCTGCAGAGAGCTTCCGGCCGGCAACGGTAGCCCACCTCTCGGCATACATACGGTGGCACAGATTAGGCCTAATATGGAAGCCAGGTCCACTCCCACCGTAAAAAGGTAGAGAGACTGCGAGATGAAATCCTGGTCTAATCACTTTTTTCTTATGGATAATAAAAGGAATAACTTTAATGTCAAATAGTCTAAAACTAAAGGATCATTTTAAGATAATTAAAGTTCAATCCGAATCAAAGTCGCCAACCTTATACGCAGCTCGTTTCTGTAAGCCTAATAAGTAGAAAGAATATTGAACATGATAAAAGGTTTAACGCGGCGTCCAACTTCCCGCTCACCCCCGAGCATATGCTGCTGGCTTACAATACCCTGTCATTCACAAGGTAGGTTCTGCCCCGCCCCGGAAACTCGTATCCTTCAGACTGCTCTGGAGGGTGCTCATCTCGTCCTCAAGCCCCTGGGGCGAACAGTCTCGCTTCGCCGTCTCAAAGTCCACCAAAACCACGTCATGCCCACCCCCCACGAGAAAGCTATGTTTGTTAACATCGCCAAGCGTAATACCGAGCTTGTGCAGTCGTACAGTCGTCCTCGATCCCGCGAAAGGTACCTGGCGCTGTGGATATGTACTTCACATGTTGCCCCTTCGACAAGGAAGCGGTAATCATTGTCGTTCGTGTCGTCGTCGTCGACAAGCCATGCGAGAAGCCGGACGTTGGCGTTCCTCTGTTGAGAGGCAATCATTGCCGAGAAGCGGTGTTGAGACGACAGGAGACGGCTGCGAGATCGGTAGGGAGGTGCTGTGTGGATGTAAACGGCGGCTGCGCAGCATGACTTCTTGAGGCTGCGATCGGACAGGAGCTGTTGAGAACTGGAAGGTATGCCGAGCTGGAAGATTAAGAGCCTGGGAGGGCCCGGAGTGCGAAACAATAAAATTGTCTAAGAGCTCAACGATGCCGTGCTCCGGTTGGCGGAATAGACCTTGGGACGAGAAGTATGAGCATACATACGCGCTGTGGAAGTTGGTCTCTGATTGTGGTGCAGGTCTCCCTTCCAAGGACCGAGGCACATCACCGCCGGACCTGGAACCAGCACGAGGGTCGAACATTTGACAGCCTTAAGCATCCAGCAACCTCGCCCCGCTGGGCAATCTTCGCGCCATATCTGGCCGGGAGGCGCTTCTACCGGGGAGCAAGTGCATATTGTCCACGATGGAAGGGGCTTGACCTTCCACATCAGGAGCTGTATATATGGAGAAGATGTAAGATATCAAGCGCCATCGCCCAGACCTTCTGGCCGGCCTAGGGACATGCCATTATTGCCGCAAGCTGCCCAGCATATGAACTTCATATACAGAATCATACAAATATCAGGGACATTGTGACTCTCTCAGACAGAAACATCATACCAGTGAGTGACGGGTACCTCGGAAAGCGAGCACCCAGTCGATACCCCCCATATACCGGCCCTACTCTACCTACCCCCCAAATTTTGTTCCAGTGTCTCGGAATACACAGGTAAGTTGAAGCTCCTCGTTGCTGCACAGCTTCCGACCTCTACAATCTCGACATATAGATGCTGACCTTGACGTCTCGACTCGGACTCTATTCGCGCTACAATTCTGAACCTTGTTACACTGCCGAGTCACAACACCACGCGACACAGCACCTCGAACACCATGTGTGTTTAGACCTACCACAATTATACCTGCGGGTGCAAGAAACCAGAGGAGTTGAAGCAGTGTGCGGCGCGCCAGGGCACAAGCGTCAAATGCAATCCGGCAACGAACGAGTTCCTGCCCGACTCGGTGCATATGTGTAGCAAGCGCATGGTCAGAGGGGGAAAGACGAAATGCACCTCGGTTCCGCCGCGTCAACCGCCGCGCGATGGAGGTCCCCCGGTATACCGCTATTATCAAGCATTGTTCTAGCATCATCCACGCCATTCTCAGCATCCAAGCAGACGCATTTAACTGCGATGAACTGCACACGACCTTCAGCACAACCCGATGCTCCACGTGTGAGCGCTTTGGCGACCATCTCTATCTACTTTGCTTCACCCGGCGGGCAGTGATACAGGACCTGGCGGGTTCTGGTCTTCCAAATCTAGACCAGACCACTGGGGGCCTCAGCGGTTCATGGCCTTCATCATGGCACCGTATCTGTTCGATTCTGGCCGGCAAGCCGACTGGGGATGCTTTTGCCTTGGCTGCAAAGAGGAGAATGATGAGCAAACGAGGCATTTCCGGGTCAAATACACGAGAGAAGAGTTATTGAAGCATATTGCGAGGTACGGACCGGTGAAGGAGACGCCATGGATACCTGGCAGGCTCATGCACGTCACTTAAGTCTGACATTGAAGTCAAGCTTATCTTCACCTCTCTAGGAAAAGCGCTTCTGATGTTATCACTCACTGTCTCGACGCACTCGCCGGCGCTCGCCCAACCCGCAGATAGACCATCACTCTACCGGATTGCCATCACACATCCTTAGCGTCAGCGACGGAAGGTCAGTGTACAGCAGGATCTGAATGAGAAGTTCTGCTGAAAACTAGTCGAGTTGGCTGGCGGAATAACGTGGGGGGTTGGACGAGTCAGTGTATAGCCCATTGTCAAGCGGACACCGTGTCACCAGCTGCGCATTATCTAAAGTGTTGTCGCAGATGTTTTGCTTCGTGTAGGCTGTGAAATCGGCCAGATCAAGGTATGTTTTCTCCATCGCGGGCGCGCTTTGAGGACAAGTTTCTTGAGGATGAGGGCAAGCCCAATGTTACGCTCTGGTGGTGTAAGAGTGGAGGTATATACACTACAAGTACATCTGTGCCACCGTAATACGCCCCTGTCAGAGCTTCCCTGTCTGCTGTCAGGGACCCACATTCAACATCACCCTCCACTGGAAATTGTTCATCACAGGTGCTGAACCAATTCGCGATCAACACCATCATCGGCAACCAACGGATTTTCTTTACCACCCATCCAAAAGAAAAACCCCATAAATCACCCCAAAAATGTCCTCCCACACCACCCTCGCAGCTGCCACAGACGACCGCAAAGCACGCCTTGCCAAACTCAAATCCCTAAAGCGCAAACAACCCGAACACTCCCCACCAGAAGATGAGCAGCCGTCATCAGCACCCTCCCCCCCAACAAAAGAAGTCTCCCACCTGCACCTCTCCGGCCGCAACTACGACCCCGAAACCAAAGGCCCCAAGCTCGGTTTCGAAGCCCCCCCCACGCTCTCCCTCGAAGCGCCCACCCTAGAAGAGCAAGCCGCCGATCTCGAAGACGAAATCAACCGCCAGGCTGCCCTCGACGCGGCCCAGTCCGCAGAAAAGGGCATCGATCTGTTCAAGCTCCAGCCCAAGAAGCCAAACTGGGACTTGAAAAGGGAGCTCAACGCCAAAATGGAGGTGCTAAACGTGAGGACGGACAACGCCATTGCGCGGATGGTTAGGGAGAGGTTGGCGGAGAAGAAGCAGATTGCGGACGAGAGTCAGAAGGGTAGTGCGGAGAGCGAGGATAAGGAGGCAGACGGGATGCTGGATGGGGCGGCGATTGTGGAGGGGATTAAACTGAGAGAGAGGGAGGAGGAGGAAGAGGCCAGGAGGGAGAAGGAGGCCGAGGATGAGGAGTTGGGCATGGCGGGTGCGCAGGTCGGTTTTGGACCGACGGTTTAAGTTTGGAAGAGTTAAGAAAGGAGGACGGAATTGTTGCTTGGTGGTTCAACAGAAAAGTAGGCATATGATACCCAGATTTTTTATTTACAATTTTTGTACGGATAGCTACAATCTATCTTCCCAGGTTCATGGACTGTGTCAGCGCTAACCTTTTGCTGAAAGGGCTCAGGCTTCGCTCGCGCGGAGGAGGAGCTGACTGCTTTTGCTGTTGAAGCGGTGCCGCGTTTCTCTCTCTAAGGTGGTAATCATCCCTGTCTCTATACTGATTCCTGGGCCCATCGCTGGGGCCTCTATGGTCATGCCTTGGCGGTGAATGCACTGGAGATCTCGATCTGGATTTGGGGTAAACCCGGCGCTTATGTGACGCCTGCTCCGCGTCCCTGCCGTACGGTACGTGCCGAGAGGCACGTTCAGGCTCCTGCTCATCGTCAAAATCGCGATAACGTCGAGGAGAACGAGGCCGACGAGGCGAAGGAGAACGTCGACGGGGCGGGTAATCTCTCTCCAGACTTGCTGATGGTTCCCTGGAGAAGCGCTCTCCTGGACCCAGAGATCTCGGACGAATTGGAGGCACAAGCGAAGACAGCTCCCAATCGCGGCTGACTCGCTCCCTTCTTGGCGGGCTGGGGCTACGCCTTGGAGCTGGGGACCGCGATCTGGTGGAAATACTAGATACAGAGTCGTAGGATGGCGACCTGTGCCTGCGCGGGGGCGGTGAACCTTTTACAGAGAGTTCATCTTCTTCGTCCCTTTCCAGCTCTTGCTTTCGGGCCCGCTCGGCCTCCTTCTCAGCAAGAATCTTATCAGCTACTCCCTTTCTGTGGAACTGAGTTAGCGTTGAGGGCCAGCACACCGGGAAAGTGAGTAGCTTACTTCTTCTCAATGTCATCAGGAACCGCATTGGTGAGCTTGGGTTGTAGCTTAGGGTTAAAGAGCTGCTGTGTCCGCGATGGCCGGGGAATGTACGGCCGCTCCTGGGCTGAAGCTTTGCATTCGTAGGAGTAGTGCCGTGCTGTGAGTGTCAGACCGGAAATGCAGATAGCTCAGTGAATGGAAGTACGTATCTCGCTTAAGACATTTTTGGCACTGGACGCTTGTCGGTGTAGATTTGGAGGGACCGCCTCTGCGCCACATGGTGACCTCAAGCGTGGTTTGGGGGTGTAGAACTAAATCAAGGTCGAGCTGGAGAGGCGGGATCGCAGGAGGTTTGCCTCTACCGTTTGAAGGTATGCACAATTGCGGTTCTGGGTTGAAGTCGTGCAACCGCTTGGGATATGAGTGACAACTGAGTTGCAAGCTGAACAATCAGATCGATAAGATTAAGTAAAAATGGCGATAATGCAGCGATGGACGAATTTGAAGGTCGCAAACCGGATATGAAGCAACTTGTAATAGCGAGAAGATCAATTAACTCGGTTGTTGATAGAACGTGTGAGAGAGTTGTGGTTTGCAATTTTACTGCTGGCCGTGATGAACAAACGCGCTGGCCGTTGCGAAGTTGGGAGATGTTAGCTGCCAGTTGCATCAAGGGGCCACAGCAGTGCCCACACGTGATGAGAAAATCCCAGGGTTAGGGTTAGGGCTATAGTCAACCCTTTTGAGATGAATGAATGACTTTACAAAGAAGCTTGGATTTCAAACATAAGAAGCTGGGGTTAAAGATAGAAAAGCTGGGATTACAAGCATGCATGAGGCCGTGGTGCTGGAACCAGAGGCTCAGGGTTAGATGAGGATCTGTCAACTGATTGGCCGACTTAGATGGGGTCTTTAGCGGCCTGAGCCGCTTGACAGCAAAAAGTCACCCAAATTCATGCCTTCCTCCAACCCAATGTCATCAACGCCCATCTGGATAGCCTAGTTGCACTTGGGCACTTGCATTTTGATCATTGGGCGTGGCCGGCGCAGCTGCGCAAAAAGCAGTCAGCCTTCCAATGCTTTGCAGTTCGGCGTGCATGCTAAGAAATCCGGATTTGTCTGCATAAAGTCGAGGGTAAAATAAAATTGGGGCCACTCACTCAGTGCCGGCCCGCCTGCCTGACAAACCACTGCCACTGGCGCCAGTGGGTATGTAGAGGAGAGAGAAGGCGCACCTGCAACCCTGGAAGCCTCCTCACCAGATTTCCTCGTGCAACCACATCGACCTGGAGGACGCTGGAAATACTCCCACCACCGCCCCTCACCCGGCCGAGCCATCTGCCCTCTTTCAACTGCCCAATTGTGGCTTCCCCGTATCCAGAATCGCAGACACGCAGCACAGACATCTGGAACGCCGACAGTCGGACGGCAGTGAGCACCAGTTTTGCGATAAAGGTAGCCAGAGTGCACAAAAGCTCGACCATCACATCCCGCCCCTGTGTCGTCGCCCTCATCAAGCAGACAGACAACCCCCCCGCGATCACGACCACAGAGACCAACGATGATTAATACCGACGCACTTCCTTCGCTCTGGACAGCCCTGCTCCGTTTCATTTCTTGATTTTGTCTTTCTGTCGGACCGCCTCATTTTTCCAGCTTTCTGCCCTACTGCGAAGTCAACCGGCTCGTGGGTTGCTGACCCCCGCCTGATACTTCTTGGACCGATATCACCGGCATCCTCATTTTCTTCGGAAACTCCGACTTACAGGCAGACACGAATCCCTATTTGCGCTCGTTAAGACTCAGTTCGCAAAATGGCGGCTATTCCCTCTACCATGGTGACCGATAATCAACGACTGTCGTTTGCAAGAGTATGCACCGAATCTTGTCCGCTTCCAGGTTTAAGCCACAGAACATGCTTGCTAATAATTGATTGTTTTTAGGTTGCCGCCGCATCAGCATCCAAGGACATTTCTACCACTACCACCATTGTGAAATCACCGGGCCCACTGCCCCCCAAAGACAAACGGGAGAGCACCAAGAGCGCCGTTGTTCCGGTTCCGCTTGTAGTCACGGCCAACCCCGCGCTCCAAATGTCGACCCCAGAACCGAATATCCCACCAGCTGCGCAGAAAATGGCCAGCACCAGCCAGTCCATTGACGCCAAGGTTGTTGACGGGTTGAAGGACTTGAAACTCGAGGCGTCGCCGTCTAATGTCGCTGTGGCCAACGGGTCTCTGTCCGGCACCGCGGAAAGGCCAAGCAGGATCAGCAACAGTCAAACGCCATCCGACGACACTTCTCAACGAGCAGACTCGAATTCCGAGCTTGGAACCAAGCCGCCCAGTCTGGACGGCAAAAGCATCACATCGGGGACCACATTTGCCCTGGATGAGAAGGAATCATTGCGGCCTGATGACAGCGCCAGCGTGAAGGCTGCGGCCGAGGATGACGATGCGTTTTCCATCCGCGGCTCGTATATGGCCAGCTCACGCATGGGCTCAGACGTGGCCGCTCGCATTCACCGTATCCAAATCGGTGACATGCCATCACGAGCAGCAACTGCGCATCATGGGCTGGTTGGTAACAAAAACCATGGAATCGTCACGGCTCAGAGCGGTGTCTCCGACAAGCAGCTTACCTCAGACGCGAAGTTGCCTCTTGTCAGCGGAGCAGTCGCCCCTGATGGAATGGCGAATGGCTTTTTGAGCCAACACCCGGACGAGAAGCTGCTGGAAGCAATGCAGTCCCACAAGGACCGCATCTTTCTTTTGAGATTGGAACAACAAGTGATCGAGTTTGTTCAAGACTCAAAGTACGCTATTCTCTCCTTCCAGACATTCTCGGCATTGCTGACATGACCTTTCCACAGAGAGCCCTTCATGGATCTGCCTCCAAGCAATTCGTTTTGCAGAATGTTGATGCACAAGCTTGCAGATTATTATCATATGACACACTCGTTTGAGTCCCAAGCTGGGGCGGTGCGTATATTCAGAACGCCCTTCTGCCGGATTCCTCCGTCTCTGTCGAGCATCGCAGCAAGCACTCCTAGCAGCGGCTCTCCAGCACCTGTCGTGATGCCGCGAAAAATCATGCGTCGCGGTGAAGATGGAGAGTTTGGCCCCGCGAGTGCAGCTCCCTCTAAGCCGACCTCGGAAGCTGGTAGCGATGGCAAGGACAAGTCCGTCCCCAGAGAGAAGTAAGTCTGGATATCATTTCAAGGTGACCATCTTATCTGACCCTCAACCCAACAGAATGACGCGAGAGGAGCGAGAAGAGGCGTACAACAAGGCTCGTCAACGCATTTTTGGAAGTACCGAGAACAAGGAGAATCAGAACCAAGGTACGTTTAGTTCCGACATGGTTCCATGGTCACCTGCTGACAGGACAAAGACGGCGAGGATAGTAATGGTGTCTCTCGTGCCAGTTCTGTTTCTGCCAAGGATAGAGTCAATGGTGGAAAGAGGAAGGTCAATAAGCAACGACGAGATGACAATGAGGGCTTTGAGTCTCGGTCGCAGTTTGTTGCTTGGTGTGGACCCCAGCAGCCTACCTGGGCAGCTGCAGGACCTCAGTATTACCAGGTCGCTGCGCCTCAGTTCAACGGACAGTTTCAGCAGCAACAGCCGCCACAGCCGGTCTACCAGACCACTATGCAGCCGATGTATGGCCCTGGGCAACCATACCCTCCCCAGATGATGCCGGGCAATGGATACCCCCCTCACTACAACGCCGCACCCCAGACCGTACGTCCTTTTATACCCTCTGCTTAAGATCTCGTGTGCTAACTGTCGGGAAGTATCAGGCTCCGCCTGTACCACAACCCAGAGCTCCGCTGCCACCTCAACCGAGCTACCAGCCTGCTAATCCTCCCCCAATGCCTGGGCCGGTTTACAACGCTCCTGTGCCGGCCATTCAACAACCAATGTGGCCGCAGCAACCACAACCCCAAGCGCAGCCCCAACCTCAGCAACCCCCAGCTTTTACTCAGGGTACCTACCCGCCTCCCCGGGGGAGCCCCGTTCCCGGTCATGCTGGAATTCCCTATGCCTTTGGGCAACTGCCCGTCAACGTCAACCCCAACGA
Organism: Triangularia setosa; assembly: GCA_033296915.1. NCBI lineage: Eukaryota > Fungi > Ascomycota > Sordariomycetes > Sordariales > Podosporaceae > Triangularia > Triangularia setosa. The sequence continues at coordinate 11,828 of MU866476.1, read as the reverse complement.
TCCCAAGAGTCAGCATCCAATTCCTGGGAGTTACAGCCGTCAATCTTTCAACCCCAAGACGCAGTCCTTTGTGCCCGGCGGTGGCATTCCGATGCAACAGTCAACACCGCCGCCGGCTGGCCCTTACGGAGGAACAAGCTCCCACCACGGCAGTCCGCATCCTCAATTCAACTCGCCTCATTTGAGTTACGCCGGGTACCAGCAGCCGATTCCACAGCCAATGCCACAGCCTGGATATGGACCGGTGTCTGGTACCTACAGTATGACAAGACAAAGCTCCAACGCCTCCATGACTCAGTACCACAACGTGCAGCAGCCTCTCCACGGCATGCCGACACATGGGCCCCAGCATATGGGCGGGCCCCCACACATGGCACCCAAGTCCAACGGACCCCCAGGGCCGCCGGGACAGCAGACATACAGCCACCTACCGAACTACGGCAACCCAGCCACATTGCCGCAGAAACCATCTACTTAATGATGAAAATCCGTAATCAAGCAAGTGTGTGTTATTCGACTAGGAGGGTTTGAAATGGACAACGTAAGGTATATGAAGGCGCAAAAGTCCGGGTTTTGTTGGCTTGGGTGGGTGGCGGGGCATAAACTGCATCGAGGCGTTTTCGGCGTACGGATGGCGGTGCTTTTTTTTTCTTTTTTTTTCCAATCAAGGTGTTGTTGACTCTGAATGAAAAACTTGGACGGGTGTATTTTTACAAGAAGGTTGGCAGCATCTTTCTCTCATCATCCCCACTCTAGGTCTTTGTTTCTCTTCTAGGGCTTGTACAGGGGAGGAGAAGGAAGATGGAATATGGGGATGGAGCGGGGGAGCAAAGGGCGGATTTATTACGGCACCAGCAGCTTCTCTAAACAAGGAATTAATGCGATATAATCCGTTGTCTTGTTTCGTGATGGACGCATCAAAGGGTTTATAGATGTGGAGATAGACAATATACACAATGTGTGTACCTGCTAATGTTGCCGATGTGGAGGGTTTAGTGCGTGATAATGATGTGTAAAGTGATGCTTTAAAGGTGATGATCATAGGTATCACATTAATTGAGACTGATGTGCATGTTGAAGTTTCTTGTGGTATGAGACCGAGCCTGTGTACAACAGAAGAGACGCCCAAGACCATAGAGATCAATTTTTAATTTTTTTTTCATTTCTCATGATGCTACGGAGGTATACACACACATACATCTATCACGTATGCTAACTCGCTAAGTATTTTACAAACCTGGCTCTCGTATTACCAGCGCCTTGACAGTTTGCTTTGGCTCATAATGTTAATAATCGGCATAAGTTATGGTTCTAGGGTTTACGAGCTGTTATTATATCAATAGAAGCCTTGCTAACAGCACAAAGTATTCTGCTTTTGTAATATCTTTTATATAGGGTGTACGGTGTAGGAATAATGATAAAAGTAATATAACGTTATAGGGTATGTTTAAAAGGTACCTATAATCCCAGAAATCTTTCTTTTGTTGGACATGATCCCAGCCTCAATAGGTAAGATTTGAGCTCAGCTTTTGCCGGACTTTGATACGGATGCAATTCGAAGGTTTTTTTTTTTTTAGGTTTTTTGTGGCTGTTTTGGGGTCTGTCGTTTACCCCAGCCTTCTTTAGATACCCAGAACCCCAGCTTTTGGATGTCTTGGGGCGGTGGTTTATGGTGGCTTTTTATGGAGGTTTTCCTGAGTTCCTGGCGAGATGGAGCTATTATGCCTATTATGTGGAGACTCGGGGGTCTGTCGAGTGAGGTGAGTGAGTGAGTGAGTGCATGAGTGAGGTAAGGAAGTATAAGGGGGGGGGGGAAGGGGTGTGTGAGAAGAGTGTGAGAAGAGTGTGTAAGATAGGCACATATAAGTCTGAGGACATGGCATATGTGCATATTTATTGCAGTATATAATTGGGTGTGTGATCGTGTAAGTAACTAAGTGTGTACACTCTTTCCATTAGGGTAGAACGGAGTAGGAATAATAAATAAATAAATAACTAAGTGTGTAGATAAAGAAGCTGAATATAACATAACGGCTACCAATATGTAATGTTTAGGGAATTTACTTCTTTTTATGTTGGGAGCAGGGCTCTTATAAGGTAAGCCCCTGGACATGTTAATGGCAGTAGAAAGAGAGCCTTGTGCCTGTGTCTTAGGTCGCAACATCACCCACAGGCAGGCGGCCAACTCAGAGTGAACTTTGCATGTAGCTTCATTGTCAATTTAAACATACCAGCACATAAAGGGTATTGAGGCCAGTACTATCCCCTTAGTACGCACACAATTTCCCTTATTGCGTTCCATCACGATGCCATAGAGTGTTTGTCTACTCATGCTGCCTTTCTTGGCTCACACCACCAGGGATGGATGTCAACCTCATTCACCACAGACCCGGATCCAAGCAAAGTGCTTTTTGCAATGTTTTTATTTTCCCTTTCCTATAAAAAGAACGCCATGACTTTCTTTCCCTTGTAGACACCATATAATATCCCGCAAGAACCTGCTTTTTAAGAACCAACAAAAACATCGTTCTTTTCTGAAAAGCAGATAAAGAGAGGATATCATGCACAAGAAACGACAAGACCATCATCTATTTTTCAAGATTCTTTTTCTACTCGCCATTCTCCCGGGGCTCTCTTGGTTCCCTTTGTTGATTTCCACCCCGGCCACCGCCACGGCCACCACGCTTGCCTCCCCTTCCACGACCGCCACCACCCTCACGGCCTCCCTCCTTCTTGTCGCCTTCCTCACCCTCCTTCTTCTCACCAGCCTCGCCGCCAAAGCCGACAATAGTGGCTGTAGCAAGACGCTGAGCCAAGTCGATCTGGGTGCGGATGGTGTTGGCCAAGTAGCTGACCATGAGGACGTCCTGGATGTGGTTGTTGAAGTCGTTTTCGATCTGGAGGTTGGACACCTTGGGCGCAAGGGACAAGGCGTTCATGAGATATTGTCCAAGAGCATGGGAGCCGTCACGCTCCTCGTCAAGAACCTCACCAACAAACCCAGACACACGCTCCAATAGGTCAGACACAACCTCGAGAGACTGGGCGAGGTTCTCAATGTCGGAGACAACAGGGGCGGAACGAGCTTCGGTGTGGGCAGCGGAGGAGACGGTGCTCAGGGCAGAGCGGTCTGAGTCGGCGACCAACAGCTTGTGGGGGACCTCAATGAAGAGGCAGGTATCAGCGGCGCGCTCAGAGACAACAGTCACTGGGGAAGACACGTAGGTCTTTGTGGAGATGGCGGTGCCGGCGTCGGTAGAAATGGTGAGGTGAACGGCAGGGTGGGGGAAGGTGCCGGTCTCAGGGGAGGCGAAGAAGTTTTGGATAAGGGCGGAGAAGGAGTTGAGCTCGTGCGAGGTGGTGTACCAGCCGAGAAGCTGCTCACGGGGGGCGGCCTTGAGGGTCAAGGCGAGCATGTTCTTTTGGTACTCGACATCGACTTCGACCTGGTCGTCGGTCTCAACGTGGGGGATGGCGAATGTAGAGCGGACCTCGACCTCGCTTCCATCTTCGCTACGGGTACCGACGAGGGCGCCGATTACGCGGTTTGAGTTGGAGTCGCGGATATCACGGCGGGCGGCATGGTCGATGATGGAGAAGACAGACTGGAGGTGGCACAGTTAGTTCTCTGCGAGTGCGACAACATGGCATGGCACCAGTAGACATCAAGGTGCCATTGGAGTGTGGTGGTCAAAGAGTAAGTAGGAGGGGCTGGCATACTTGGGGCTGGATGTTGACAGTGAGCGGGGCGCTACCGGCACCGAAGCCCAGGAGGGTGGGCGCAAGCGGCCTGGTGAGGTGGACAAAGTTCTCCTGGTCGACAGCCATGTTGGGTGGTCTCGGGGTGGTCGTTGGGAGTGGTGATAGGTGATTATCGGGAATGAGTGGACGTTGGACCCCGGGGCAAGGCAAAGGAAAATTGTCGGCCAACTATGGAGTAGGTTATGGGGGAAGGAGACAAGGGAAGTCTGCCTCTGGCGGGTCGCGAAGATTCGTCACTGGCCAGCAAAAAAACGGGCCCTAGCCTGGGCTGGGGTCAGACCTCGAATTTTTGGTTTTGCAGGTGATGCGGGACCTGTGGTTGTGCGCGCTAAGATAAGCTGATAAGTGGCGGGGCAGTTCTTGACTTTGTAGCACCGACGAGGCTGCCACTTTTTTGGGCGCATCACTGCGAACGGTTTTGAGTGGAGACGCTCCAAATGATCCCTGTCGGTAGATCTTGGCATGTGGCTTGCTGGATTGTCGGCGCGGCAAGGCTGAAAAGAAAATAAATTTATACAACTTTTTTGGCAGCTGCCATCGATTGACTTTTGAGCAGTCAAGTCGCATCACGAAAATATCCAGTCCAAAAAATCAGAAATGGGCCCAAGAGGACGTGCAGGATTTAGGGGAGGTCCGCGGGGAGGCTCACGAGGAGGATCAAGAGGCGGTGCAAGAGGAGGGTTTGCATCCCGAGGAAGAGGTGGAACAAGAGGCAGAGGGCGAGGCAGAGGAAGAGCCCGCGCATCTGGGCCGGGAGAACCACGCAGCGCCAAATTCGACAGTGCACGACTTGCAAATGATGAGTAAGTCATCAACTCGATGGAACAAAGAGATATTGACTGACAGAATCAGCGGTTCTCAAAGTGAAGATGAAGAATTTTCAGACGAGGAGGAGGAGCAATCCGATGTCATGGATATTGATGATTCAGATTCGGATGACGACGAGGATGTCACATCTACTCAGCCATATGCAAATCTCATGAAAAGGCTTATTGAGAGTAACCCACAAAAGGCAAAGAGGAGAAAGCTTGACCATGCTCCAGCAGAGGACAATCAGCCCGAGCCCGCGCCGGAATCTGGCGAGGAGGAAAAGGGCAACGACGAGGAGAAGGGAGCGCCGGATGTTGACGAAGTTGAAGAGACTGAGGAGGACCCTGCGGATATTCAGCCCGATGATCTTTTTGATGACGACGATGATCTTGACGAGACCGACCCATTCGAAACTCACATTTCAAACCCCGACGAAAAGACTGTACCGCTAAGAGTGCGAGCTGCACAAAGTGGAAAGTGGAAAATGCAGCGGCAACCATTCGAGTCTACCAGGGCCTATTGGAGTTATCCACAAACTGAGGACGGACAAGAGTTGCCATTACCAGTACCAGCAACGGGTGTCTCGAATCTGCATCTCAAGAAGCGGTTGAAGGAGGTGATGGAGTCCCAGAGATCCACGTTTAATGCTGTTGAAAAGACAATAGCGCCATTCCTCTTCAACTATCGCGATATGCTGTATTGTGACCGGACAGTTGGTTCATCAGAGGATATTCGGAGACTGGCGGCTCTGCATGCTCTTAATCACCTTTACAAGTACGTTTGACAGCCTTACGGCACTGGGTCCCCAGCTAACAACTACAGGACTCGCGACCGAGTAATCAAGAACAACGCCAGACTTGCCAAATCCGATGCCAATGAAGACCTCGAGCTCAGAGATCAGGGCTTTACGCGTCCCAAGGTCCTCATGATCCTGCCAACCAGGCAATCATGCGTTAAGATGGTCGACAGTATCCTCTCTGTTTGCGAACCGGACCAGCAAGAAAACAGGAAACGTTTTGAGGATGGATACATCGATAAGCTCTCCAAGTTCTCCGACGACAAGCCAGATGACTTCCGCGATCTGTTCTCAGGCAACGACGACGACATGTTCCGCCTCGGCATGAAGTTCACCCGCAAGTCTGTCAAGTACTTTTCTCAATTCTATAATTCGGATATCATCTTTGCCAGTCCTCTAGGCCTTCGCATGGCCATCGGTTCCGAAGAGGAAAAGAAGGTCGACTTTGACTTCCTCTCCTCGATCGAGCTTGTCATTGCTGACCAAGCCGACGCCCTTCTCATGCAAAATTGGGAGCACGTCGAGTTCATCTTTGAGCACCTTAACATCCAGCCCAAGGACGCCCACGGCTGCGACTTCAGCCGCGTCCGCAGCTGGTACCTCGACGACCAAGCCAAGTACTTCCGCCAAACCGTCATCTTCTCCGCCTTCAACACTCCTGAACTAGCCGAGCTCATGCGCACCCACTGCCACAACTGGGCCGGCAAAGTCCGCCTGCAGCAAGAGTGCCCAGGCACAATCCAATACCTCCCGGTCAAAGCCCGGCAAACCTTCAGCCGCTTCGACGCCCCCACCGTAGCTGCTGACCCAGACGCCCGGTTCAACTACTTCACCAAGGCCATCGTACCTCTCCTCACGAAACGCGGTGCCAAGGACGCCAACGGCACTCTCATCTTCATCCCTTCTTACCTTGACTTCGTCAGGGTCAGGAATTTCTTCGCCAACAACCCCATCGTAGAGGCTGTCACTTTTGGCACTATTTCCGAGTACGCCGACATCCCCGAAGCCTCGAGAGCACGGTCGCATTTCTTGACCGGGAGGCACAAGGTCCTGCTGTATACCGAGCGTGCTCACCACTTTAGACGGTATCAGATCAAGGGCGTTAAGAGGGTGATTATGTACTCTTTGCCGGACAACCCGCTTTTCTACCAGGAGATTGCGGGTAATTACCTCCAGAAGAGCGAGCAGAGCTTGCTGTTGGAACATGGGCAGGGTGTGGTGAGGGTCATGTTCAGCAAGTATGACTTGATGAAGCTGGAAAGAATTGTGGGAACGTCGAGGGTAGGAAAGATGATTAGGGAGCAGGGAGACACTTTTGACTTTGTTTAGTTTCTTATCTCGAACATATTGAGAGTTGTGTACAGAGAAAATTTAATGTTGTTTTTTTTTACACATTTAGTTTCTTCATTTTTGTGATGCGTCCCCCCCCCCCTTGGGTATTTTTTAAAACCCAAAAACGCCAGGTACCTTTTGTTCTAACATTGTAAAATTACATTCGTGAAGTTTGTTATACACATTTCCTCGCCGCCCCCCGCCTCCCCCAATCATGATTCTACTCCTTAATCCCCTTATCCTTCACCTCCTCCTTATTTAATTCCAGCTGCGCGACCTTGTCCACCATAGCCTCAAACTCATCCCTCCCCTCCTTCCTGAACTGCGTCACCTTTTGGATGTTCTTGATCGTTATATCCGTGTGCCCCGTCCCTAGCTTTCTGTCCCTCGCCACCGCCGCGGCTGTGATGGCGAATCTCATGTCTTTGGGGCCGTCGACGAGCTCGAGGATGGCGGAGTCGCCCTGGTCGAACTTGTTCTTGGGCATGGTGCGGAGGACGCGGGTGTAGCCGCCTGGGCGGTCGAGGTAGCGCTCGCGGATGGGGCCGAAGAGTTTGGGCATTAGTTCATCTGGGGTCTAACACAAAAATCTGTTAGCTGGGGGTATTGAGAAAGTGGAAAGGAGGGGAAAGACGTACGAAGAGGATGCCCTGGGCTTTTCTTCGGCTGGTCTCATTGTCCTTCTTGGCAAAGGTGATGAGCTTCTCGGCGAGGCGCTGGGCTTCTTTGGCTTTGTGCCATGTTGTGTGGATCGATTCCTGGCGGACGAGCTCGGTGACGAGGTTGCGGAGGAGGGCCTGACGGTGGGAAGAGGTGCGGGAGAGATGGCGGTATTTGACGTGGCCGCCAGCCATTTTTGCAGTTTATTTTGGGGAAGAGGTGGTGAAGGCGTTCGGAGAGCGAAAAAAAGAAAAAAAAAGTTGGTATTTTGGGGTATCAAAGGGGGGGGGGCTCGTCGTCGTCGTCAATGGGTGAGCACCGGGGATGTGTGGATGCGCCTCGGCGAGTGGTGGTGGTTGACGGTCCCCTATGAATTTTTGATCTTATCGCCGTCTTTTGCCGGCCAGAAGCTTCACCAGCGCAAGATCGCAAAATGTGGGGCATCCCACACCATGCCAAGCCCGGGAGCTCCTTGGGTCCCTTGCTTGCTTGTGCTCTTTTCATCTTCTCTACGTCACTCGGATCCTCAAATGCTAGTTTTGGTGCTTTGAACATGCGCTTTAGTTGGGGAGGAGTCAATTAACTGCAGCCTTTCTTTTCTACTTTTGAGCATTGCATCACCGACGGCCATTGGGTCCTTGCGCCCACTAATCGCGCAACGCTTCGTGCCTATCACCACCTCCAACCATATCCAAAGATGGGCTTCGTAGCCGGCTTCGTACGTCCAACTTCCCCCGCCCCATTTATCACCCCCAACTAACCCATCTCCAAGACCGGAGGCCTGACTCTCACCCTCTCCCTCACTTACCTCGCCCTGCACACCCACCGTCGCAACCGCGAAGTCCAATCCTCCCTCCTCCGCTCCCAATCCCAAACCCTCGACACCCTCAACCCCTTATCCTCCTCCACCCTTCCCCCCCGCAAGTCTACCGCGGGTTACATCACCCCCGACGGTCAGTATACCTACGTCCCCCGCCAAACCCTCGCTTCCACAACCACCTCCTTCCTCGAAGACGCCAAAGCCCGCTGGAACTCCGAGGTCATCGCCGCGGTGAACTGGGCGCAGTCTCACTCCCCCACCATCGAATCCGCCGCCAGTGACAAGATTGTTGATCTCGCGCACAACGCTCCCGCTATTCAAAAACAAATCACGGAAGCCTCCCGGGAAGGATGGCAGACCGCCGAGAAGGGGTTGTTTAGAGCAGAGAAGACGATTGGAGAGGTGGTGGAGAAGACGGTCGAGAAGACAAAGGAGGCGTACGGTAAGGCCAAGGCCAAGGTTTACCTGGCGGAGGAGAAGCTCGAGGCGAAGCTGGATGCGAAGCTGGAGGGGGTGAGCGAGATTGAGAGGACGCTGGCGGAGAGGTTTGATACGGAGAAGAGGGAGAAGAGGTTGGAGAGGAGCGTGGAGGAGGTGCTGGCGGAGAGGTATAAGCCGATTGATGAGAGGGATTTTGGGGGGTTGGCTTTGATCTAAGGGGGCGAAAAGATGGGACGTGTTGGGAAGGGGACGGAGGGAGTGAGGGGGAAGGCTGATACCCTTGTGTTAAGTATGTGTATATGAATATGAGAGATAAAAAGGGGCAATGTTTTTCTTTGAAGCGAAGATGCCTAGATTCCTCGTTTAAGGTGGTCTGTTATTGGCCAAATGGCTGCAAGAGACAGAATAGTGGATGACTCCAATATATTTTGACGACAATGAGTCTTTCGAGAGAGCACGAGGGCTGAAGGAGGTAATACATGATGTGCTCGATGATTTGTAAACTACCAAGCATAGAAGATTGATTGTTCTATGGCCTTGGTGTAATTCAGGAACTACGTACAACTTTAAACATCATTTATCTTTCTATCAGTAAAGAAGCTCAGACAATAGTGTGACGGCCACCCGCTAGCAGTGCATTAACTATTGAGAGAACCTTCCAAAGGAATGCCAGAATAACAAGATCGACATCTTGTTACCTGGATGCACTATATGTCGTGTTTTACGGGCACAGCCACCGTCACAGGCGCACTCTTTAAAAAAGAAAGGGTAGTACAGTGTAGGAATAGTAATAACATACATTATTATTATTATTCCTATACCGTTCTACCCTTTTTTAAAGAGTGCGCCGGACCTTCTGTTGCTGTTTACATAGGAAACCGTGCCGTGTAGGTCGGGTGAAAAACCTATATCGGAAAGTATAAGGAAAGATAAAGTTTTAAAAGCTTCCAGAGAGTTGCAAGATAAGAGAAAGGCCTTGTGTAAGGCCTTGAAGACTGATCGTCTTCGACTTTGGTTTCAGCCGCCCCTTCTTCCTATTCCTCCCGTTCCTCCTATTTCTCCTCTTCCTCTTCCTCCTCGTCTACTCCCTCTTCGGGCTTTTCCAATTCTAGTTTCTCGCTAGACCGTACTCCGGTAAACGACCTGAATCCATAAGCCAACCTAAGACCTTTCTCAGTAGCCGTTGGTTCCGAGATCTACCTTGAAGTATAAGGCTAAGATCTCGGTGGGTGCGGGTGATATTTCTTCGCCAGGTTCTAGGTCTCGGTGGTGTTGGACACCATATAACCAGGTGTTCGACCGTCTCCCGTCCTTCTCCGCAGCTGCAATAGGGTGTGGGTACCTCTGGGACTTTTTGTTTGAACAGGAAGTCCCATAGACCTATTACTCCGGTACGGGCCTGCACTAATAGGGAGCTTTGGGCCTTAGTAAGGTTGCTGTGTTTCTTCAGCACCTGATGGGTGAACAGTAGGCCCGGTGGCTCTTCGTTTGCCATCCTTGGTGTCCGGCCCTCGGTTTGCTTTTTCCATCGCTTCCTCTGCTTCTTTTGCTCCCCTTGCTCCCCTTGCTTTCCTTGTTCTCCTTGCCAAGGGCTTCCCCGAAGACAACGGCCTGCCCGGCCCCCCTTTTTGCCTTTGGTTTTGGCTGACCCACTGGCCGATAGTTACGGCAGCTCTTTCGATAGCCGTAGGTTCTTGTGGATGTAGAGGTTTTCGGCCTGGCCTGCGCCTCTGAAACCGTTTGTATATTCTATTGCAAGCCTCCTGTATCAGCGATTCTGGTGGCCGTTTTGGTGCATCTGTGCCTCTCTCAGTGTATAAGCACCGGTTCTGTAGCCGGTTTTCGATGTTTGCCAGTCTTTTGTTGAGGCATAGGCCCGGTGGTGGCACCCAGGTCTCGACTTCAAGGTTTCTGATCGGTGTGGCTTTATATGCTCCTGCTATTATCCTGAGGTTCTTTGACTGGGCTTTTTCCAATCTCCTCGCTAGGCCCTGTGGCTGGCCTTTAGTTGTGTAATAATATATATATGACTACCACAAGGCTCATTACCACATCACTCAACCATCAACCACACCATCACCACGGAAGCTGTCTTTAGTACAAAAGATAAAGAGCTGGGATAAAGGGGTGGAAAAGCTGGAATAGTAGAGATAGTCTGAGCTTTTTATATTGAAACCTGGACTTAATCGCAGCTTACTATGTCCATGATCCCAGCTTTCCGAGTCCAGTTCTTAAGACATAGAAAGCTTGGAACAAGAGAAAAATAGCTCAGATTAAGGCTTCGAGTTGGGTCATGATGAAAAGAGATATGCACTCACTGAAGGATAGCCAAGCTACATAAAACTATGAATTAAGCTCTAAGCTCAAGAACCGAGGACCTCGCCGGCCCCAGAAGAAAGCACTTCCACGTTCACGATCGCCAAGAACGAGGGCGTCACAGCTCGCCAGCTTCCACACTCACCGGCCTCAAGAAAGAGAGCATCATCACAACCACCGGCCTCAAGACAGAGAGCATCACGAGACTCGCCGTCACCAAAGGTGAAGACATCGCCAGCGTCGCCGCCGCCAAGAGTTAGGAGATCGCCGTGCACTTGCAGCCCCAGAGGAGAAGTGAGGCGCCAACACCCATCGGTCCCCATTGGCTCCCACCGGCTGGCGGGCCAATCGATAAGATGTCTGCTACTTGCTAGAGGCTCTGCAATTCGATAGCGGCTCTGCCCCCAACCTTCGAAGAAGCTGAGACTGTAAAGTAAAGAAAGCTAGGATAAGAGATCTTCAATGATCAGATTGGTAGTACACAAAGCTCGGGCCGAGTTTGAAAGATGCTCGAATCAGGAGTGTGTAAAGCTTAGATAACAGGCTTTGGGAGCTCAGACTATGGGCATATAAAGCTAGGATAAACACTTTGCAGTCGTTAGACTAGCAGTTGGTATAGCTTGGGCTGAGTATAAGTGCCTTTTTCTGATCTCTTTTAAAGAGGACAAGATTTCAGGCATGGACTGAAATCACAAAGAGATGTAGGTTACGGTTAAGGAAATTTATGGCTAGTAGACGAAGACCAGGCCGAAGACCCATCCACCCACAAGAACCCACAGTCATCGAGAGAGCCGCCATAACCATCGACCAGTGGATCAGCCAGCACCGGAACCAGAACAAGAGCCAGAAAGAGTCCCAAGGAAAGACCCCGGTACCCGCGGCAGATGAGGC
>MU866475.1:0-24997 GCA_033296915.1 Triangularia setosa | reverse complement strand
GGTTTTGTTTGGTGGTGTTTTGTTTTTTTGGTTTTTTTTTTTTTTTTTTTTTTTTTTTTTTTGTTTTTTTTTTTTTTTTTTTAAAACCACCCCCCCCCCCCCCCCCCCCCCCCCTTCATTGCTCTCCCCTTTCTTGCATCTCATAAGTTGGCTAACATAATGATACCCAGGGCCTCTCCTACACCCTGACAACCCTCACCATTCCCTCCCTCCTTAACCTCCCCTCCGCCACCACCGCCTTGCGGGCGTTTGATTCCCTGACGGCAACCTCCACCAAGCAGCTCCGATCCCTCTCCGGCCTCTCCGGCACCGCCTTCCTCCTCGCGTACTATCTATCGCCCAAGCCCCTCCGCCACCCGTACCTCATCTACACCTCCCTTTTCATTTTCGGCTCCCAGCTCATCGTAACGGACTTTGTCGCCCCCTATCTCTCGCTTGGACCCTCTCCTACCTCCGCCACCACTGCCGGCAAAAAGAAGACCTTTTCCCAGCAAAAGAAGAAAAAGCCCTCTGCTTCTGCCAGAGCGCGGATGGAAGCTAGCTATGAGGTCCTCGGTGAGGAGCAGGAGGAAGAGACTGAAGAAGACGAGATTATCGAGGTGGGCGAGGAGGCAAACGGGGAGGAGGTGAGAGCCAAAGTGGAGGAGTGGCTCAAGAAGCAGGTTGTGCAGGTTTCCGTGCTGGGGCTGGGCTTCTTCATGTCGGTTGTGGGGATTTGGGGGGATGGTGTTGTGAATGTGTATGGGAGGGCTTGAATTAGGAAAGGAACATGTGTGACTTGTTCTCTCTCTTCTCTTTTTTGTATGAATGGATGGGATAAACGAGGGAAATAACACGGGTAGGGAAATTTCTTGGCTTGTTTTTGTTGATGGATGGATTATGATCTATCTCTTCTCTCTCTCTTTAGCTGTTTTGCCTATTTTTCTAGGTTGTCGTTTTGCAAAAGGGGGTATCAAGAAAGATTGTATCATCTCGACAACACTGACAATAGCAACAACAGAATAACTGGAGTTTTGGGGGATGGGGTCTGCTGCTGCTTTGTTATATCATCACTGCTCTTTACTACATTGGTACAGACAATACATATCCGACTGGGCTCTCTTGTGCGTTGTGTATGCCTCTAGCCATGGTATCCAAGCTATCAACAATCAGCTGTCTGCTGCCGCGTCTGCAGCTAGGTAGGCATGTCGTAGAGACAAAAAACATAAGATAATGCAGTATAAAATAAAGGTCTCAAAAGATAGTAAATAGCCCTTTCGATTAACATGAAAGACCTCCCGACTATCTTTAAAAGCCTATTGACTATTATTGGAAGCCTACTTATTATCCTTTAATACCTATCGATCATCTTTTACAGTCTCTATTACGTCGTGGACCAAAAGAAAAGTAGCGGCTGTTATTTATGAAGCAAATGCATAAAAAGACAGCAACGAGGCGTTAAAAGACAACAGACAGGCCTTAAAAGATAGTGAGAGGCGTTTAATTAATATTATGTGCCTATCACACCATAATTAAAACCTATCGACTATCTGTCAAGGCCTAGTTACTATGTTTTTAGCCCTGTTAACTGCCTTTTAAAATATCCGTTAAACGTGTCCTGATATGTTCAAAAAGGCATCAAATCGAAGTTCCGCATGCCTATCGGGATCCAACGGGCCCCTTGAAAAGGCACGTGGAAGCACACCTCCTCAAACATAGTTGCACATTTATCACAAACCCAACAGACATTACTGCAAATGAGACCAAGCATGCATTCCATTCTCCCCAATTTAGTCCCATTCCTAATCCAGTCTAGAACATTCCGCTGTGAAAAAGATACACGTATCGCTGGTTCTAAAGTAAACACCTCATCCATCTCATGGTGATGCCCGCCAGACCCATCCAGCACCTGGCCATTTTATCCCGCTCTTCTCCTGAAGGGGGCCGCCACAGTGCGGCCGAAACGTCGGATCCTGCTGCGCGGCTGTTCACGGGGAGTAAATACCGCCTGGTTGAATGTATGGTGCGCAAGATCGCGAGGAACGCTAAAGGGCAGGTAGCCGTCCTCGCCTGCCGTTGGGACCAGAGTGCGAAATGGCCGAAAATCCGAGCTCCACCAGGCTGTATCCAGGGGGTCCAGCATCTGCAACCACATCCAGGGCAGATGATTTTGCCTCACCGTAAATGCGTTTTCCGGCGCGTGCCAATCTCTAGGTATGTAGTTCCTCACAGATTCCACCGTGACATCGGTGTCCGTTGTGTCGAGTCTCTGGTCCAAGATGGCGTGCACAGTGAGGTATCGGATGGTGATTTGCCGAGCCAAGTTCGGGTTTATTTGCATCAGGATTGCAAACGCCCGTGAGATGTCGAGATCGTCAACCTGTTCCGTCACAATGGTGCCATTTGCGTTCACCCGCCGTTCGGGGCGACGGATACCGTATTGTACCCAGTATTCAACAATTCGGAGGGCTCTGGCGGTGTCCTCGTCGTTGTCCGGGAAGGGGGGCAAATGGTCATTTGGAAGTGGTATGTCCTGTATGTCGTCGACATGTTCTTTCTGAATGCGGACTTGCTCTTCAAAATGTTTTGCATCGTCGAGGGTGATTGGCAAGGGAAAAGTTGTGTCGATCCTCGGCCGCAAGTTATAGACATTGGGTTGGGGATTGTGTTGAAGCGCCATTGTGATATATGTATGGAGTGACCCGAATACTGACTATACGGTATGTATGGTTATTTGAAGAATGAAGTGGGAGAAGTGGTTGAGACGGGAGAGTTGGTGAGTTTTGTTGGCCTCCAATGGTTCGGCCGAGACACCGGGCACCTGTGCGGGAGGTATATTGGAAGCTTCCATTGATGTGCCTGCCCAGAATCTGGAAATACCTTTGGGCGAGGAAGATACGCTTCCCCGAGATGCATAGACGCATGGGTCCCTCGGGGCCGGACAACGCACGCATCCGTGTATTCGAGGTACCCACTGAAGACATGTTTGAGAGTTGCATAGGCTTGTGTTGATTTTGGAAAGAAACACCGAATGGACCCCTTGAGTGTTGAACGGGCGGATATGTGATGACGAGCATGGAATAGGTAACAGTCCCACTCCATCACTTGCTCCCCGACCCCCCAGCGAAGTTCATGCTGTACGCCCCCGTCTTCTCATCCTTGGCCATTTGGAAGCTGTCTGTGCTGAGCCCAAACGGCTTCAAGATGCCATTGCCCAGATCCTTGAGCTTGGCCCACATCTCGGCGGTCTCTTTCTCCTGAGCAGCCTTTGCACGTGGCGCCAGGACGCGGAGTTGTGTGCTGACGATCTTCTTGTCGGTCGCGCTCATCAACGTGTCGAAAGTGGGCAGGTTCGACAGCCGCTTGTAGTCTTCTATTGCGCCTTCCAGGTTGGACCACCCGCCCAGCTCGCTCCGGGCCCGAGCACGGCGCATCAGAGCTTTGGCGCGGATTCTCGAGATGTCGTCCTGACGTTTGCGCTGGACGTCGTCGCCGAGTGCCGGACCGGCTGCTTCGGCACCCGAGCTGACAATCTCACCCTCAACCTCGTCTTCTGCGGGCAGGGCGGGGCCCTGCTTCGAGCTGTTGTTCTCGGCCTTGTCAAGAGAGTCCAGGGCGGCGGTGGCGTTTGAGACGGCCTCCTTCCATTCTTCCAGCTTCAGGTGGCAGGCGGCAATGTTGGATCGTAAAACGGCCAGCTCATAATCCAGATAGTTGGGAAGTACGGCAAGTGCCTCATCGTACTTGTTGATGGCATTGTCGTACTTGCCCGAACCAAAGAGAGAATTGGCTTCGGCCTTGTGCTTGTTGGAGTCCGCTACCATGGACTTGGCAAGCAATATTCCGTCAGAGCTAAGTGAACAAGAGAAGCGAGTTGAGGACACACTTACAGCTTCCTCTTCAGGGGGGAACTTTTCTTCATGTTGCTTCTGCTGCTGCTGCTCCATGTCGTCATCGGCTCCCGCCATCCGGGGCCCCTCATCTTTGGCAGCCATGGATCGGAGAGGGTCAAGGGCTTAAGGTGAGGCTATTATGTGCGTCTTCGGCAGCAAGTGTCCGTCCGATATGCGAGATAAGGAGGCTGTTCACAGGGGGAAAAGGCGGAGACGCAGACGTGGAGTTGTTATGCTGTTGGAGCTTGGGCAAAGAGCGGCCACTTTTTTTTTGAGGCGCTAGACCTCAGCCCGATGGCGGGGTCTTGGCATCTTTCACGTTTGATTCCAGCCGTTTTTCTGAAGCCGGTGGAGACAACAACGGCTTCCTGCGCTTGGTGTCCGCTCAAGATGGGACGACCCTTGGGTGAAGCAAGCAAACACGGCTTTCTCAATCCTGCTTGTCTGAGCATTCCACAGTCTCTCATCACACCTTCCACACTTCTACAGACCCCTTATCTCGCGTCTTCCTCGGCTGCCAACCCAGCATCGCAAGGGTAAACGGCCCGAAATATTCCGCCGGACAAGAGGTTATTGGGTGCTCCTGAGCCCCATGAGCATACAGGAGCATACATGAGAGCTCCTCTCCCAAGTTGCTCTCGACGAACGAGAGCTTCGGAAAAAGTCGTGACGGCTGTCCGCGGCCCTGAGCCGGCCGGGGTCTTACATGTCTTCCCTGTCTTGGTGGCATCCGTCACAGGTTCCGCCAGAGGAGCAACTCCTCTGGCGGCGTCTTTTTCAGTTGCTGGGGGGTACCCCGCATGACAGGGGTAGCTACTGCAATCCGTGACATCTAGTTCCTGCCTTTTTTTTGTTCGTTGCTTCGGATCCAATGTTGCGTCCCTTCTGCTTCTCTTGATCCCTACAAGCGTCATTGAGGCAGGACTGCAGTCTTATCTCAAAGTTCAAAGAGCACACCTTCCCTGTGATTACATCTTATCAGCTGATCTAATTGGCGTGCCTGATTGGCTGCCGGATGACCCTCGGCCCTGCTCTTACGTCCAAGGTAGCCATCTAGGTATAATAAGAGCCTGCTCTTGGAGCCTTCCCCTATCTCCTTTTCCTAGGCCACCGTCGTCCAGCTTCGTGAGTAGGACAGGCTCGAGAATTCAACAGATACGGCCGACACGCGTCCAAGATACAAGAACGGCTTCATAATGGCTCCCAGAACCGAGTTCCCCCCTGTTCGGGCCTGTCTCTTTGACATGGACGGTCTGTTACTCGACACCGAGGATTTGTACACTCTTTGCATCAACTTGATCCTCGAGAAGTATGGACGCCCCAAGCTGCCCTGGAGCATAAAGGCCAAGTTGCAAGGCCGGCCTGGTCCCCAGGCCAACAAGCTGCTTCACGACTGGGCTCAGCTGCCGATTGCCCGTGAGGAGTGAGCGATACCTTCTTCCTGACAAGCTGGGGTTGGGAGCCTCTGATGCTGATATTTCACATAGATACGCCAAGCAGTACTATGAGCTCCAGGCCCAGCACTTCCCCGGCACTCAGCCTCTCCCCGGCATTCCCAAGCTCCTCAGTGACCTCGCTCGCACCCGGTATTGGGAGGTCGAGGACAAGAAGACCAAGTCTGGTTCTGACGACAAGACGACCAACCCCCACCGTGTCCACATCGCCCTGGCCACTTCATCCCACAAGGCAAACTTCGTTCTGAAGACTAGCCACCTGTCAGAGCTTTTCAGCGTGTTCGAGAGCCATCGCCGTGTCCTGGGCGACGACGAGCGCATCACTCCTGGCCGTGGCAAACCCCTCCCCGACATTTACCTCCTCGCTCTCAAGACGATCAACGACTCGCTCCCCGAGGGCGAGAAGCCCATCACCCCCGAGGAGTGTCTTGTTCTCGAGGACAGCGTTCCCGGCGTCGAGGCTGGCCGCCGTGCTGGCATGCGCGTGATCTGGGCTCCTCACCCTATGCTCAAGAACGAGTATGCTGGTCGCGAGGCTGAGGTGCTGGCTGGTCGCACCTATGAGGCGGGCGAGGTTGACACTGACCAGCTTGGCGAAATTGATGACGGTTGGGCTGAGTACCGCGCTACTCTGGTTGATTTTCCCTATGAGAAGTTTGGCATTGTCATTCCCCCTGTGGAGGTTGAGAAGGAGGCTTGCATGGTGGAGACGGGCAAGCTTGCTGATGGCGAGGTGGTTCAGGCTGTTGGGACTACTGCTTAGAAGAGGTGTATTGTTAGCAGGGGTTCATGACGGGGTTCAGAAGGCCTTGGAATTGCCTCAAGGGGGTCAACAAGGCGTTCAAGAGGGTTTGGTGGGCGTTTACAACGCCAATTGACGGGGGGCGTCAAGGATAGGTATCTTGGGAGGCATGCATGCAAAGAAGATCTTTGGCCAGCTACTCACAATCTAGACGCGTCAACATTAGGTACCTTCATGGCCCCGTCATGTATTTGATATGTGCTCCTGCTAGATCCTGTTAGGTCTTGTCAGATCACATGCCTAAGGAGGTTTGTTTGTCGTTGCCATGCTACAGAGAAACTAATCTGCGTGATGGGCGTCTAGACACGTGTAGTTCGCGTGGACACATACGTAGGGCGAAGAGGACCTTGCCCCAGGATTTTCATCACCCGAGTGCCAGCAGTGTGAACGAGGTGTCTGTAAAACGTGCCACAAACACTGGCATAATGCGAGTCAAAACCACCGACTATTTAACCTTCCTGTGCCTCCAGCCTGCCTTTTATGTGGTGTCGGATAGCGAACTGACTCAAGAGACAGTGGTCTCAGATTTGTGGATATCTGGGGACAAGGATGATTCATATGATCAAGATCCCTCATCTGAGTCTTCCGGGGCGGCGGTGGAGAGAAAGAGGAGAGAGAACGATAACCTGGCGCCTGGAAACAGCGGGCGGGAAACAGCGCGGTGGGAGGCCTTGGGAATAAGGTGTGATACACAAGATAGCTTGCACGAAAAGAGAGACATTTCTGTGAATTGCTATTTGCTGGGTCTGGGGTGCGGAGTGAGTCGGGTAGGTACCAGCCCGAGACATTTTCTTTTATTGTGGTAGGGTACATGAGGAAAGGGGAGTTGAAATGCCTACGTGGATGGATGCATGGATGATAGGCAAGGCAAGGTAAGCTCTTGCTTTTCTGGGGTATGATTGTTAAGCCAGAGTGTGTGCTAATGTAAGATATGTACAGTACATGCGAGGCAGGTGAGGCAAGGCAATGAAGTGACGTGGGAGAACCGCCTTGCCTAGTACACATCCCACAAGCTCACCCTCCCATCCTTGCTCCCCACCGCGAGCCAGTGCGCCGTTTTGGCGTGGCGGGTGCGTTTTTCCTTGACTGTCATCTCGACCAGTTTGGGAACTGCTGGCATCATCTCCTTGGAATCATTACTCTCTTCTGGTACCACGGTTCCGCCGTCAGGTTTGGTGTTTTGTTGAGAGGGATTGGTAGTCGATGGGGGGTTGATAGTGGCAAAGGCAACGGCATAGCAGCCTAGCTGATGCCACTTGAGCACAGCGAGCTCCTTCATCGTCTTGACGCTGTAGACCCTGACCATGGAGTCCCAGCCCGAGGTGGCGAAGACGAGGTTGTCAGAGCGGATGCGGAGGGATTGCTGCCCGGAGTGGCGCGTGTTGACTATTTTGATTGGGCCGTCTGCTACCGGGGATGAGGGGGAGGGGGGGACGGGGTGTTTAGCTATGACTGCGTCTGCCCCTGAGGAGAGAAAGAATGACTTGTCCGGGGAAACGTCGAGGGAGAGGATTGGCTGGGTGTGGGGGTTGGAGTGGTAGGGTATTGTCCATGATGAGGTGTTGGGGTTGAGCTGGTAGACGGCGGCAAGACCGCGTTCGTACCCGGCGATTAGGGTTAGATGACGGGTTACGGGGTGGTGGAAGAGGGAGAGGGACATGGCCATGCCGTTTTGCTTGCCCGGGTTGGGTAACATGGAGGCGGGGAAGCCTACCGTGTGTTTGCGAATGCGGGAGGGGAGGTGGAAGATGTCAATCTACATTGCAGCGTCAGCTTGGGTTTGGAGTTGTGTAATTGTGGGAAACAAGGATGACGTGGTTTAAAAGGGGCGGAAGTTGGGCAGGCTTACAGATTCGGAGGAGAGTGTATTGGGTACAGCGAGGAGAATTTCATCTGCTGTTGTGCCAGGACTATTCTCTGGAGAGGCGGGACAATACGAGAAGGAACAAAAGTTCATGGTGCTGATCTCGAGCACGTGGAGCATCCATGGCTTTGGGTGAGACTCTGGGGCTGGGTCCAGAGGAAGGGTTGTACTGAGGACCCTTTCATCCTCGGCGGTCAACTTCCAGACTACCAGTCTGTTGTCTCTTCCGTGTCTACATAATTATGAGTACTTGTGTATACATAACTGAGATGAAGATTCAACCATATGGATTGGCCTACGTGATGATGCGCTCATTCCCCCAGCCCGCGATGCCGAGTATGGAGGCCGTATGAGCCTGCCAGACTGCTCTCGGGCGCATAATGGTGAGATCCCATGCGACGACAAAGCCGTCGGAATCGCTGGTCAACAGGCGCTCATTGTTTCGAACGAAGGCAGCTACTTGCACCGGTGTCTTGTGGCCTCGCAGGATCGTCTTGGGCTGGGCAGGCCGCGCATCACTCGCCATCCTTATGATGCGGTGAGCACAGTTGTGTGTTCCAGTGAGCTGTGACAGATGACTGGCTGACAGTTACCGAAAGTCGGAACAGTGCTTGTTTGAGGTGTGGTGGTGATGGCACAACGGCGGTATCAACTCGAGTTCTTGTTGCTGATGGTTGGTGGAAGTAGCGCTGTAAAATCCGTCCTGCAGAACATTTTTAGTGCAGGCGGGCCGATCGCTGATCTGCGGAGAGCTTCTAGAAGGTAGGTCCTCAGCTGAGATCCGCATAGTGTTTCAAAACCCGGCGAGAGCTCAAGCATTGTTTTTAAGCTCGATCCATCCCATATTCAGACGCTCTGTTATCTGATGGATCTGATGAAGTGAAGGGGTGTGACACGCCCCGCTAACACCAATCTGTATTCATCATTATGTCCGACCACCACACGTTGGACGGGAGCGTGATGGGCGCCTACGCATTCACCACGTACTCTCTTGGCACACCAAAGCACTCATTCCGGTGATCAAGACGCCCTCGTGCTGATGAAGCGGTACCTTGTATCTTGACATGTTCTCCAGCTCGGCTAGTTTCCTGTTAGATTTAATTGGTCAAAAGTGGGGGGCCCTCACATGGATGTACTCTCACCCCCTGTTTGCTTGGATCTTGAATTCCTCCATCTTGATATACAAGTGGCTCTGAATTCCAAGACCTTTAGCAGTTAATTACGAAGGCAAGGTAGATCTCAGTGTGTGCAAATTCTTGTGGCTCTCACTCTCACTCGGCCACCGGAGACCTGGTCAGCGCAACTGAGACCTCATCTAAACCAGGATCTCACTCACAACGGGGTGACTACATCGCGTTCACCGCCCCGCACCCCCTGCAAACGCACAGCGGGGAGGTCAAAACGGCGCGCCAGGAACACAAACTGACTACCTAAGTCCCTACTTAAGGTGATACAGGACTCCCTGAACGCGGACTCACCGACTCAAAATGCTCTCTGTACAACACAAGGTATATTCGCCAGTTCAAGTAACACGACCTCGTTGTGTTCGAGTACCACGCTGTTGGCGACGTCTAACTTTGTTCGCGGGAAAGGGCCGTGCCAGTCACGCGGTTCTGGAGACGGGCTGCTCAACGGGACACGGGAATCGGCAAACGGGAGGCCAAAGGCTCGCCACGGCTTTCCCAGACTGTTGGGACAGTACCGTGAGAACGTAATTTGGGAATTTTGCCGCCAGCTCATTGTTTAAGTTCATGATATGTCTAGATCTGACGCTTGTCAAAACGTCGCGGCGGGATTCAAGAGGCGTCGCCCATAACAACAACGCCCCACGTCAGTCCACAAGTTCTTACAGAGAAACACAACGGTTCGAACCCGCATTCGGTCTGGTCCCGTTGTCTCCATCTGCTCCACCAAAAACAAGGCGCAGTGTTGGATGAGACAGATCCTCAGCGGGTATTGTGGTTCTGCCGACCTGTACCAAGCTTTGCTTCCTTTGCGCCTAGAAAGCTTGTCGAGACATCATCTCACTGGAAATATGAAGTCACCGGGCAAAGATGTGTGGTTTCGCTCGAGAACAAGCGTTCATCGCGTCTCAACAACAGCTAGCATCCCGTAGGTGTCTCAGAAATCCGCAGCATCAATGCCTGGTCGACACCAACGCCCTTCACAGCCCTATCTCCAAGAGAGGAAAAGGGTCTCAAGATATCGACTGGAGAAACAAACCAAGCTTTGGAGGTTTCAACATTGACACTAGCCAAGGCTCTTAAACAGCAGGTCTTGCCGAAACCACCCCTGACCAAGAACCAGCGGGCGGGGACCAGGAGCCCAAGCGCAAGACGACCCCGCTTCCGGTTCCAACGCCCTGACAGTTCCTTGCTCTCAGCACTGCAGTCGAAGACAAAGTCAGAGCTCAGGAGAGCGAGATGGTGGTTGACGGGCTTTTCCACAGAGATCGAAAGATATGCTCAACGCTGGGGAAGAGTGGTTATATATCCGACGTACCGGTAGTCTAAGCAAAGGGATGATGGAATCTAGAATACAATGATGAGAGCTGATCCTCGAGAAAAGAACGACGTGGGGCTGTTCTGCAGACCCCATCACAGCCTGTGTGTCCTGTACAGGCACCTACCTACATATGCACGAGCGATCGTCTGGGTCTGTGCCTGTCCGACACGACCACCACCTGGGTGCTTCTGTGCCTCGTGGGCCATCCTGACCCCCAATCATCCATGGCAGGAAAACGGGTGCTGCCGCCAACTACCACCGCATGTTCATTCTGGGGCCTTTTGGGAAGCAGTATTCACTGGCACCATCTACCCGTCTCCCGTGTCGGACATTTTGTCAAATCGGCAGCGACGCCATCATCGAGGACCCCGAGGAAAACCACTACATATCCCAGGACAACCCGACCTGAAAGGCGTTAACCCGCCTTGTACCTGTTCAATGTAACCCCTTGAGAGAGGCTAGAGGTTACCCCTGTCGCCTGCCGCCGCGCGCGAGCGAGCGAGCCAGGCCCCAGGTAGATTCCCCTGTCGTTCGCAAGCGCAGGGGTTGCTTCTTCCCGCCAACGAACGACCTCCGACGACATCCCATATTGCAACTGGAAAATAGGCCTTGACTCTTGTTCGCATCGATTTGCCACCAAGATCAACTACCTCCGTTGGCACTAATCATATAATCACAGGTGCACCACCACTATCACCCACAATCAGCGACCATACGCCGCCAGCTCCCATCGTTAACCTTGAGAGTGTCTCGATTGACATTCGGAGCTCGGCAACGCCACTCGGGACCCGGAAACCGGAAGTCGGCAACGGGAGCCAGCAGACCAGCTGGACAGTGCCTTTCCGTTCGGCTGGCGGATTGCCGCATAGAACTGACTATTAGGCCGTTCTATAACGCTGCGGCATCCGCCGAGTCCCCATCTACAATACAACTACTTGTTCGTCTCGGGGTCGAGACGTGGCGGAAAGTCTGGCGACCTACAATACCAACACGGGCTCTTTCGTCCCGGGCATAGGCCCGATGACGACGAACATCAGCCTACACTCGTTATATATCCCACAGCACCACAATCGGCAGCATGTTGATCATCATTATCACCCTGAAGCCCACTCCCTGACACCGCCCGCATATCCAGATGCCGAAGGACCATCGCCAACACAGACCTCGGCCAGCAGCCACTATAGTCCAGAAAGGCGACTTGATCATTCACCTGTCCGACCAAAGCGAACTAGTTCTTTGAACCCGTCAATTTCAGTGGCTGCCGATTCCCAGGCCAAACGATCCACCAAGCGGTTCGTCCAGACAAGCAAAGCGCGGAGGGTTCGGACAGGATGTTTTACCTGCCGTGACAGACATGTCAAATGCGACGAGGGAGCGCCGGTATGCAATAACTGCCTGAAAAGCAACCGCCAGTGTAAGCGTGGAGTACGCCTCAACTTTGCAGAAACAAACCAGCAGGTCAAAGGTCCTCCGCGCACGGCTCCGAGGGGCAAGGACTGGCTAGGTAGACCGATTCTAACATCTCCACCCCAATCGCTGTGTTGCTAACCAAACCTTCGCAGTGACGTTCCAAGATGACTCACGAGAGATTGCATCCGGGTATAAAGGCGGCTTGGAATCGTACGCCAACACTCTTGATGAGGACCTCAGCATGTCACCTGTCGATGGCTCTCCGCCGATCATCCCCCGCTCCATGATCCGGAAGCCTTTGATAGACGCTCGGACCAATGGCACCCCTTCCCATACAAACACCAATCCTTTCGAGCCACCAAAACCTCCGGTTAGTCTTCCGGAAGTATCTCGTGGGCCCTACTACCCTATCAGGACCGAGCCGCCAGTTCACCAGGACCAGATACACTTTGATGGGGCCCAGGCTCAAATACCAACACAGTTACCTCACAGGACAGCTGATCCTTTCTTCCCAAACTCGCTGCAGCAACCGCAACCTCACCATCACCCCTTCACGCTGGAAGAGCTGCTTCAGAATCGCCCGGTCAACCCTAGTCACCGCCGGAGGGAGAGTGATGTATCTAGTGTCACATCTTCGCTGATCCCAGAAGGCTCAAACAACCATCAAAACCAAGAGAACGATGGTGCCGACGGCCTAATGACCCCCTCTAGTGAAAACGGGGACAGCACCACTAGCGAGCGGGACTATCTAAGTACCGAGCATGAGATCAACTGCATGCAGGTCTTCATCAACGATGTGGCCGTCTGGATGGACGTCTTCGACAAAGACAAACACTTTTCGGCCGTTGTCCCATCCCTGGCCTTCAAGTCTTCCATGCTGCTGAATGCCATTCTGGCCTGTGGTGTAAAACAACACTCGCTCACGTCTCCTCCGACATCTCAGACTTCCGAGGGCGAGAAAGCAAGGGTTTATTACGACACCTCTACCTCGCTTCTTCTTCGCTCCCTTCAAAACCCGGATCGCAACACTGACGAATGCTGCATCACTGCTGTCGTACTTAACGTCTACGACATCATGAACGAGACAGAGTCGTCCAAGCTTCCCGACGAGAGATCCACCAACCAACAACGGCAGCAACGATTAGAACACATCCGCGGTGCCCGTGCTCTGATACGAGAGAATAACTACAACGCTGGTTCCGTCTCTACGGTTGCTCGTGCTTGCTTTTGGCTCAATGTCGGCCTCGAAGTTCTGTCGTGCCTCTCCTTCAACTGGGTGATCTCCTGGGAACCGGATGATTGGGGCATGGACCTCGAGTTCACAACCTGGATCGTCGGTAGCAGCAGCGGAAACGGCAGCGTCATAGCCTCGAGCGAGCCCGATCGCGATGACCTCCCTTCCTTTTCCGGTTCGAATGTCTCCTCCTCGACATCAGGAGATGAGGAACTTTGGGCCCAGAGAATAATCTACATCCTGGCCAAAGTCATCAACTTCCGCGCTTCTTCCTCTCCGACAATTCCCGTCCTTCATCCAAGCCAGTTCCACAACCCAGGACACCACCAACACCACGAGCCTAGCCCCCACGACGAGCAAGTCCGTCTCCAATCCCGCTTCGCCGAGTGGACCCGCCTCAAATCTCTCCTTGACGCTTGGAACCACCGTTGCCCTCGATCCATGCGCCCGTCGGGGTACGTTACCGGCCCTTCATCTCGGTCGTCCTTTCCCAACGTCTGGCTTATGAGCAGACCGGCCATTATCGGGAGGCTGTTCTACCACGTGTGTATGGTCCTTCTCGCCCAGACCAACCCACTCCACAAGGGGGACACGGAAGAAAACCGCTCCCTCCAAAAGCACCACGGGCGACAAGTTTGTGGCATAGTCAGCACCAGCGCAGTGGGAGACAAGGGTGTCGGCAGCGTGGCGATTAGAGGTCTCGCGGTGGCTGGTGCCGTCCTCGACAACCCCAAAGAAAGAGAGGAGGTTCTCGCCATACTAGGCAAGATTGGAAGGTCGACTGGGTGGAGGCTGGGCGGTGTTGTTGCCGAGTTGAAGAAGACTTGGGAGGTGAAGGACATTATGCCGTCATTTGGAGCATCGGTGACGTTGCCTGGGCTACCAGCTGTGACGATGGGTGTTGGGATGGGCGTGGGCAGGATAGGTGATTCCTTTGTGCGAGGGCCGGGGGGCCCGATGGGAGGGGCCCCGAAGATGAGTAACCCCCTCTTGAAGGGGGCGGACTTTAAGGATAGAGAGCATCCTTATCAGAATTGGTACGTGAGGCCCAATAATGCCCTGGCCAATCCGTTGGCTGCAGCGGCCACATTGGCCGAGGCTGGGAGGGAGGATAGACGGGGTGGTCATTCTTGGGGCGTTTGATAGTTGCATTTTTATACTCAACCTGGAAGGCGTCG
The DNA here is from genome assembly GCA_033296915.1 of Triangularia setosa. Lineage (NCBI taxonomy): Eukaryota > Fungi > Ascomycota > Sordariomycetes > Sordariales > Podosporaceae > Triangularia > Triangularia setosa. The sequence continues at coordinate 10,678 of MU866475.1, read as the reverse complement.
ATACCCATTGTATAGTTATTATATTTGCGGGTTTGGCTTATTCTACTACTCTCTGGCATCATATTGCATATGCCTTGTTCCATCGCGTGAGATATGTAAAACATGAAGGCAGGCGGTTCTTGAGGAGTTGGGAGGCCTTCTTCATGAGTCAGATGCCCTCTTTTGATCGTATATGTCTGGAGTATTCTTTTGCGAGACCTACATTGATGCTATTTGGGCGTCTTGCAGATATCATACGGGCCTCTAGAACTAGCGAGACATCGAATACAATCTAGACACGCCTAGGTACCGGAGATGCAGAAAACGCCTGTAATTTGTTTCTTCAGGCCCCTGACAGTGTTGTTTGGGCCATGCAGGTAACAGTGAACATGTCTCGCCGCTTTGAGAAGATGCTAGACGTGGCTGACTTACACGCCTATTCATCGTATAGCAGACCCTTCAAAAGGGTTCCAAATATCCTTGAAGTTTTGTCGAATGAGGTTCACAAGGAAGAGGATGTAGTGTTCAAGACGTCAGAGCAGCCAGAAAGAGGCTGTTGTTGTTGTTGTTAGTCATACAGAATAACGGCCTTCTAACATGCTTCACTGTTCAATTTTCTGTACACACTACAACCCTACCCCTGCCAAGCCTCTCCCATCGCAAAGCAGGAGCAGCAGCCCCTCCACACTTGCCCCGGCCCGCCCGGCCGTCCTCAGAAATCCGCGGCAGAAACCATCACGAGATGCCTCTCTTATAAGAGCTCCGCCCCGGGGATTGCGCGCGCGCAATGGCGGTCAGGCTGAATGCGCTTTTCTCCCCTCCTTTTCTTTCTTGTCTCTTTTCACCCTCTAATCCCGCAGCTTTTGCAACCTCAATGCGTCCCACACCCACCACTGCCGCCCTAATCCGGCATGCCCTCAAGACCACCGTCTCGACGACCCTCCCAACTGCCTCCTCGCGCGCAGTGCCTCTTGTCTCCCGACCTCTCCAATCTCGTACCACCGTACCAAGAGTCCAAACACGCACGATGGCATCGTCTTGTTCATCCACATTCTCCTCCCGAAGCGGCGGCGGCCTCGAAAAGCTCCCCTCCTCCCCCATCCGCGTCCTCCGCACCATCCCCTCCCTCCGCCTCTGGCGCCGCCCCCACCTCCTCGACCACCGCTCCGTCGCCCTTGTCCCCACCATGGGCGCCTTGCACTCTGGCCACCTGTCCCTGATCCGGCAAGCCGCCAAAGAAAATCACCACGTCGTCGTCTCCATCTACGTCAACCCCGCCCAGTTCGGCATAGCGGAGGATCTAGACTCGTACCCAAAAACCTGGGACAGCGACGTTGCCGCCTTGGTTAAACTCGATCGGGAGCTAGCGGATGATGGGGAAAACTTGGGGCGAATCAGCGCTGTTTTCGCGCCCACTACACAAGAGATGTACCCCGGTGGGTTCCCCGGACAAGAGGTGGACAGTAAAGGGAGTTTTGTCACGATCACCCCCGTAGGGGAGCTTTTAGAGGGCAAGACGAGGCCTACTTTCTTCCGGGGCGTGGCGACGGTGTGCATGAAGCTGTTCAACATTGTGCAGCCGGAGAAGGTCTACTTTGGGCAGAAGGACGTGCAGCAGACGGTTATCATCAAGAGGTTGGTGCAGGATTTTGCGATGCCAATTGAGGTTGTGATTGGGAAGACGGAGCGGGATCCGGTGGATGGGCTGGCGCTGAGCTCGAGGAATGTTTATCTTGGGGAGAGGAGACGGAAGAGGGCAACGGTGCTGTATGATGCGCTCAAGGCGGCGGAGGAGGTGTACTTGATCAAAGGGGCGAGGAGGAGGGAGGTGATCTTGGGGGTTGCGAACATGGTGGTTCAGGATGTGCTGAGGGAGGAGGAGGTGAAGGAGCCGGATGAGAGGGTCAGGTTTGAGGTGGATTACCTCTCGCTGGCGGATCCGGACACGATGGAGGAGATTGGGGTTGTTGATCCAGCGAGGGGCGGAATTTTGAGCGGGGCGATCAAGATGCTGCCTGTGGAGAGGCCAAAGAACGGGGAGGATTTGGGGCATAGTAGGGGACCGGCGGTGAGGTTGATTGATAATATTATTTTGGAGCCGGAGTTGGTAAAGAAGGAGTAGATGGAAAAGAAAAACTTGGGTGGGCATTTTGTGTTGCTGGTTTTTTTTTTTTGGGTTTTGGCAGTGTGGTGGGAGTAGGGGAGTTTGGAGCTAAAAAAAAAAAAAGGGGTGCTTGATACGGTAGATGTAGACAGCGAGGAAAGAGACACGTCGTTTCACTCGATTGTTCGTTCTTCAGCGTGTAGATAAATGATGTATAGATATGCCATTTTTTGTCGCGGCCAGCGCTGCTTTTGTATGTCTATGTAACAGAGGAAATATCCATACCCAAAATCCTTTCCATGCACACTTGTATACAATATATTACCATCCTCCAATGCTTCAACACTCAATATTAGTCGTTCCTCTCTCTCTCTCTCTCAACCTCAAACATGTCGTTCAGTTCCGTCCCCTGTTTGCTAGATGCTCATTACCTGTTCACCACCTAAGCAACTTGGCAATCGAAGCAGTCAACTAAATCACCGGTTAGCACCATCTTCTCACCATCCTCTCCCGGTACAAGTACTCACCCCCAGTTCAGCCTCCACGTCCCTCTCCTCAACCCCCTCATCCCGTCTATAATCCGGCAGCCGAATCTTGACCATCCTCCTCAACTTCTGCTCCTCCTCCGACAGCGTCCCATTCGCTGTTCCGTTCCCTCCTTCTGTCCCATTGACAGGCAGTGTCCCATTCGCAATGTCGGGAACCTCAACCTCTCCCGCACCCTCCTCGCCGATGATGGGATTGTCGTTTGGAATATCGACGTCATCTGGGATGTCGGTAGCTGCTGCTGCAGGGGCTGATTCAGCCACGGTAATGGCGGTCTCGGTGGGTGCTTCCTCCCGGCGCATGCGAAGCAAAGCGCGGCGCTGGCGGGAGTTGACCACCGTGTTATCAGTGTTTGAGCCGTTGGAGGGGGTTTGCCGGCGGAGCAGAGGAGTACCGGAGCCAGAGGGGGCCGGGACCACGTCCGGGTTGTCTTGAGGAGAGGCGATGGCTAGGGCGAGGGGGGAGGAGGTGGCGGAGAGGAGGAGGAGGGTGGCGGCTGGGGAGAACTTCATTTTTGGCGAGTTAGGTCGTGAGTGAAGGATGTAACGGGACAGTAAAAGAATGATTGAATGGAATAAAAAAATGATCGAAAGGCAGGCCGGCTGCTGAAGGTAGTAAAGAGCGCGAGAAAAAAAAGTGTGTGCTGCTGCTGTGTTGTATTGAACCAGAGAGAAGACTTCTACCAAAAACACGGGCGGTGAGTGTCTAGATATACCCATCCCCCCCTCCACACGTTCCTTCTCTTACTCACTCACCCCGTCCCCCAAAACGACACATAGATTTTCTTCCCGCACATCAAACTCACAAAATGTCTCCAACCCCCATCAACCCAATCCTTGATCTTCCCCCTTTGCCGGGCCTCGACCGCCGGCCACCCTACCCACGACCTAAGCTTATTTTCAACGCCACAAACCTCTTGCTGTGCCAGACCCCAGTCGAGAGCTTTGGATTCTGCCGGCCTTGTACCACGCGGCGTAGCCGGATTGAAGAATGCCACGGCGTGGATGAGACTGGACCGTTCTGGCGGGCCTGCATCAACAATATTCGCTTGCTTTTAATATGCTTTGATGATGGTGTCGCACCACGTAAGATGCTGTTTGCCTCCTCCTGACTGTACCACTGCCTGTCGAGACTGTTGTGGCTGTAAAACATTATGCATCTGATCACCCATCCCATCTAGGAAGCCGTAAAGATTCTTCCGTAACCTAGATTTGCCCCTTCAAATACACCGTGTCCGCTGTTTTCTGCGATAACTTGTTTTCACGTCTCGACTTGAGGGGTGCTGTCGTTCGGTGAAGAGAGAGCAACCAAAAGGGAGGCGAGGGGATGGTTCTGTGCTATCTTGTAGACGTGGAATAGGGGTTCGATCTAGAACAATTATAGCATGTTGCAGTGCCAAAGAAATGTCAGCATTGGATATGCCGCAACCTCTTCGGCACTGGGACATGACATGCCCTAAGCCTTTCATATCGAACCCTCGATTTTACCTAGCCAAGTTGAGACCACAATCTCCGTTTCACTTGTAAACCTTTGATAGGCTCATAGGTTATCGTAACTGATCAGCCTGTAGTGCACTCGCCAAGTTGCCCAACATTGGAATGCACAATGTGAATCCATGAGTGAGAATGTTTTGAAGGAAGCCCGGCTCCTTTGGCTGAAGCTACAGCCTCTTGTGTACAACACATAATCGAGCCCAGGACTATGTCTCAGCTATCTGCATATCAGAGTAGGCACTTTGTATTGTCGCCTCAACTGTGATTGCTAGGTCAGTACCACACCAGTTTGGCCAAATGGGACAGCGACTCACTTGAAGTATCAGATAATAGGAATATGGCTCTCTCATACAGGGAGTCTCTAGGCCGCTGGGAATCTTATGCTCCATAGACGTAGTCGATATTAGCCATATAATTGTGCAGCTTTCGACTAAGATTCCGGAGTTCAATATCGCAGCATAGTTGCTCGCTTGATCGTCTGTACTTGTCGAGTTTTTTTTTCATATGAGGAATCTAGAGCGTCTTTGAAAAGTGCGCCCTAAACTTTCTTGTCGCCCTATCCGCCGATCGAAACTGGAACTGATCGCCATGAAGCTCAAACACCATTTTCGATTGCTTTTTTTCTTCTCCCTCTTTCTCTTCTGCCACTTCAATCGTCTTCGTAACCACCGGAACTGGCACCTCAACCCGAAAAATCGTCCCCTCCTTCGGCACCACCTTGACCTTATTCTTCACCGTCACAATCTCAAACGCAAACTTCCCATCCTTGACCACAATTCCCTTGGTCCCAACGCGACTGACACACCCGCTCCTCACCACCTCAACGCCCGCTCCGTGAAAATCAGCGCTCGCCAACTTGGCAGCGGCGGCTTCCCCTCCGGTGTAGACTTCGTTCCCCAGTATCTCTCTGATGTATCCCAGCCATAGGTTGTGTAGGGGCTCGAAGAGTTTGTATTTTTGACCTTCTTTTGGGATCTGGTAGAGTCCCTGCTTTTTTCGCTGGGTCGCGGAGAGTGGCTTTGGTTTGAGTGATTTGGTTCGGCGCTGTTCTTTCGCTCTTTTGGCGGCTAGCTGACGGGCGTGACGGGCGTCGGCGGGGGGAGGGGATGTTGGGCAGAGGAAGAGGGGTCGCTGGATGACTTTTTCGGTTAGGATTTTGGTGGCTTCTTCTGACTCGAAGGCGCGGTTGAGGAGGTCGGCTGCTATGGACTGGTGGTCCTTTTTAGTTGGGACTATCATGGCTGATGATTTTGAATTTTTCGTCGTGATTGATGGAGGAGTGCTTAATGATGCAATTCGCAGATTGGAGATGCGCTTGTCACAACAAGCAGTGGACTTTTTTACCAGTGGAGCTTGGACTTTGGGGCAGGCAGCAGCTTGTGGAACATGGTTGGGGCAGTTCTCCCCAAAAAGCTTGGGCACTGGAGAATTTAGCATGTGAGCCAATCACAGCTCGCTTATTTGCCTGCCTCGGCCCCTCTTCCCCAACTTTACCCCAGAGAAACAGTGGCGTCCCCACTAAGCATGGGTCCCTGCCGCCTTCCGAGCTCCAGACCAGGCTTTAACAGAGGGATTCACAGGGGAGGGGCGGGGGAAGGACGTCAGTGTGTCTCTCAACCTGACTGCTGTGTGAGAGCGGGCCTCGGGAAACAACGGCATTCCATCGTGACTGTTTTTCTTTCTTCTCATACACGTGCCTGTCGTTCTTGACAGTGACGGTGGATGAAGGCACATCAGAGCTCCACCTCTCTTGAACATCCCAATCTTTGCGCGCCGTCTATTCTGCTAACCTGAATCGAAACACAATTCCTCTGTTTTGACAACAAAGGGAAAAGCGTTTCCGCGCAAAAGATACCTAGTCTTGTCCGCTTTCCCGCGACTCAAATCTCCCTCCTCCAAAAACGTCGCTTAGACCAACCATACCTCGACTACAAGCGCACGAAATCCCACCATCTTCCCAAGGCGCCTTTAATATCACCAAAATGGCCCCAGACGACCGCGACCGTCACGACTCGGCTCCAGACCTTCGCATTCTCGGCGACAGAATTACACTTCAACCAAGTGGATTCGTCGAGCCCCCTAAAGACAAAGATGGAAAAGACGAGGCCCTGATGAAGAACGTAGCCCGCTTCCGCTCCGAGCCGTTACGGTACGTCTTATCTCTCTTCTCTCTCCTCCCTCCGTTCCCCTATCCTTCTCACCCTCACCACCACCATCACGATGTCTGACCCACCACCTCTACCCCCCTCGGCCATCTCCTTTCTCTCCTCGCCCACCACTGACCCCTCCTGGTCCAGCTTCCTCCGCGATGTCTCCCTCTACGTATCGGGCACCGGCTGGCGCGCCTATGACGACGTGATTGGCCAGCCAATCTTCTACTCCGGCTTCTCCGAGCACATCAAGACCCAAGTAATGTCCGCCACCGTCCTCCAGACCAAAATCGCCCAGCTCGCCGACCTGCGCATCTCGGTCGAGGAAAAACAGGGGTTGCTCCCACCTCCATCTGCTGGCAGGGAACACGAGATCAAAAAAGCCAAACGGCGCGCCGAGTTGGTACAGGGCTTGCAAGAAGTCGCCGAGCATCTGACAGATAACATGATTTGCAAGTTTGAAAGCAAGACGTTTATCCGTGGGGCTTATTATTTGGTCACGCAGTTGCTGCTGAGGGCGTATCACCAGGGCATTCATGTGTCCAGTGAGGAGGTGTTGAGACTGAGGAACGTGGCGGAGGAGGCGGAGAAGAAGAAGCAGAGTATTATTTTCCTGCCGTGCCATAGATCACATGTGGATTATGTTGCGCAGCAGTTGCTGTGTTATCGGTTGGGGTTGGCGCTGCCGGTGGTGGTGGCAGGTGATAATTTGAATTTCCCGCTGGTTGGGAGCTTTTTGCAGCATGCGGGCGCCATGTATATCAGGAGGAGTTTTGGGGATGACCAGCTTTATACGACGCTGGTGCAGGCATATATTGATGTGCTGTTGCAGGGGGGTTATAATCTCGAGTGTTTTATCGAGGGTGGGCGGTCGAGAACAGGCAAACTGCTGCCGCCAAAGTTTGGGATTTTGAGCTTTGTTTTGGATAGCTTGCTGAGTGGGAGGGTGGAGGATGCGATTATTTGTCCGGTTTCGACGCAGTATGACAAGGTTATTGAGACGGAGGGGTATGTGACTGAGTTGCTGGGAGTACCGAAAAAGAAGGAGAACTTGGCGGATTTCTTGTCGGGGGGCTCGAATGTGCTGAGTTTGAGGTTAGGAAGGGTCGATGTGAGGTTTCATGAGCCGTGGAGTCTGAGAGGGTTTATCGATGACCAGATCAACAGGCTGAGTAAGGTGCCGTCCGCTGTTCATGTCGATTGGAGGGATACCAAGAACCAGGTCGTCAGGCAGAAGCTGCTCAGGACTCTTGGCTACAAAGTGCTGGCAGATATCAATAATGTCTCCGTCGTCATGCCGACCGCTCTCATCGGCACTGTTCTCCTTACCCTCAGAGGTCGCGGTGTTGGCCGAGCCGAACTCATTCGTCGCGTCGAATGGCTCACAGAAAGAGTCAAAGCCAAAGGCGGCCGCGTCGCCCACTTCGGGAACCTCCCCCTCTCAGACGTCATCGAGCGCGGTCTCGAAGTCCTGGGCAAGGATCTCGTCGGCGTTGTCGAAGGGCTAGCCGAACCAACCTACTACGCCGTCGACCGCTTCCAGCTGTCCTTCTACCGCAACATGACCATCCACCTCTTCATCTCCGAAGCCCTCGTCGCCGCAGCCCTCTACACCAAAGTCAAGCAAGGCGGCGGCCCAGCCATCCAAGACATCCCCTACAAGGAACTCCATGACCAAGTCCTCTTCCTCTCTTCCCTCTTCCGTGGCGAATTCATCTACAGCGGGGAAGGCCTCCAAGTGAACCTCGAGCGCACCCTCACCGGCCTCGAAGTAGACAACATCGTCATGATCGAGCGCGACGAACAGCGCAACATAACCAAAATCGGCCTCTCCGACGCCGAGCGCGCAGCCGGCAGGGAAAACTACGACTTTTACTGCTTTTTAATCTGGCCATTCATTGAAGCTAGTTGGCTGGCAGCCGTATCCCTCATGGGCCTCACGCCCCCCCTGGGACAAAAAGACGACGTTTGGATCCAGGTCTCCCGAGCCCAAGGTAGCGCTCAATTCGTAAGCCACCTCCCTCCCCCCCCCCCCCCCCCCCAATCATCTACTAACAATATGTGACAAATGATGCAGCTAGGTAAAACCCTCTACCACCAAGGCGACCTTTCCTACTTTGAAGCCGTAAACAAGGAAACCCTCAAGAATTCCTACCAGCGCTTCGAGGAAGAGGGGATGATTCAAGTGGTAAAGTCAAAAGACAGCCGCGTCCCGCCTCGACTGAGGGTTTCGCCAGAGTGGAGGCCCAGCAGGGATGAGATTACGGGGAATCTGACCGCGTCGGGGAAGCTGTGGGACTTTACGGAAAAGATTGCGTCGAGCAGGAGGGAGGGGAAGAATAGGCGGGACGGGGCGACGGTGAGCACGCGGGTGATCCGGCTGACGGATGAGCTGGGGCAGAAGCTGTGGGAGGAGGCGGTGAAGGGGGTGGATGGGGGGAAGAAGGCCAAGGGGATGAATGCGCCGGCGAGGTTAAGCAAGGAGGAGGAGAGGGTTTTGGAGAGGAGTCAGAGGGAGAAGAGGAAGAGGAGGACGTTGGAGAATAGGGCACATTTGTGAGGGGGATAATAAGTTGGCTTGGGAGCCGGGGTTACAGGACGGCTTGGGGGGAAAGAACAGCAGAAAAAATGTATTTATGGTTAGAAAGATCGTATATAGATGACACTGAAGATGTTGACAATTGGATTCTGTACTTTGCGAGAGCCAAAGAATGCGAGATGGTCCAATGGGCGTTTGAATACAACCGGTACACCTGCATATTCAGGTCCCGGGCTTGAGGCTGGTTTGCGTTGTCCCCAGTAGGGGTTCACTGTGTGATACCACAGCAAGCGTAATGACAAAGTAAAAGATGGCCAGCTCTTCAGTAATTCCTGTTTGCACAGCAAGATAACAGAGCACAAGCGCACAGGTGTGAGGCTCCAACTTGTCATTCAAGATTCTGGTTTCTATGTATGTACACCACCTCAACACCATCCCCTAACCGAAGAGACACCCCACGATTCGCTGGCACGAACATGATAATAAAACCTGTGGAGGTCCATGATATTGACCACACCGACCAGACGACTTAAGTGTCATGACCCAAGGGAATTATGGGTCCTGGGAGTCGAGAGCCAATGAGGCTCGAAGACGCTCCTGTCGCTAGGAACCAATCAGGAGTAGATCATAAAGGATCATTATGGAGAGGTGATCCAAAGGTGATCCATGGGTATATATACGGAGGAACTGGCCAGCGTAGATAGTTCCGCAGTATGCAATTCACGTCCTGAGTTCTGGGACCAAACATTTACTGTCATGGCACCAAATCAACCTCGAGGAATAGTGGCTTAGTCATACAGCAGAGCAAGGATCAGGGCGCTCGGACCATATGTATACAGACGTAGTGCTCTAGTTCGGAGAGAGCTTTGCTCCTCTTTCTCTCTCCTTCGTGCAATAACAAGAAACCCTACCTAGTCCTTTTGGCACTGTGACACTTACGAGAGCCAATTGGTGATCCTTGTTGTGTACCTTTTGGCTACACCGAACCGTTATTCAGAAGCAGCCTTCAACCCAGTATTCCTTTCAAAGGTTCTGATCAGGGGTTCATCACACTTAGTCGAGCAAAGAACAAGATGGTGCACCTCCACGGGTTTACAATCATGTCGCCCTGCTCCAGCCTCTTTCCTGTGACGAACTTCTTTGCCTACCTGCCACCACCACTACCGCTAAGTGTGACGAACCCCTGATCAGATGTCACGACCTTGACGCAGAAGCCCGGAAGAAGTAACCAATCGGACCAAGAGGAAGACTAGTCATCAGAAGGGATCATTGGATCATGGAGACGATCCAATGATCCGGACACGAGATCATTGAGGGAATGCAATGATCCTGGTAAGTCTATGGTCTAAATTTACGGAGGAACTAGATAGCTTGTAGATAGTTCCGCAGTATGCAATGATTACAGTTTGTATTCACGGTATCTTGTGTTTACATTGAGACATCTTGTTGTGCACTGTTTAGCTGCGCCGATCCATTATCTAGAAGTTCGCCTTCAACCGGTATCCCTTTCAGAGGTTCTGGACAGGGGATCGTCACAGAGCTCCGGTCCTGCATTCAACCCTAGCCCTGCATCCTGTGTAATCCTGTCCTTCACCACCAAGCCGTGACAGTAACACTGAGAAACACTCAAATACCCCATATTTGCCATGAACTTCATGCCCTGGGGACCACACAGATGTGGCTGACCTAGCGCCATGCAATCATGCCTTGAACTCAACAACCCATAATTCCCTTGGGTCGTGACACTTACCCATACCCCGACCTCAGGGTAGACTCCATGTGAGTGCTCTCTTCTGCCCGCTAACAAACAATCCCAGAGCCTACCGGGCCCCCCCCGGCGGCGGGGGGGGGGGGGGGGGCGGCGGGG
>MU866474.1:0-25144 GCA_033296915.1 Triangularia setosa | reverse complement strand
ATTCTAGATAGCGCGTAGTCTTGAGTTTTCAACTTGTCGACTACCTTGGCTTCGTGAGCTCTCCAGTTGAGTCTCCAGTCCAGCCATATGCCTAGGACCTTGGTTTGACTTCAGCAACACTCTGGTCTTCCAGCTGGGTTAGGTGTAGTGCTTCAGTCCAGTGGGTCATCTCGCGATATAATGAATTTACTATTCTGTGTGGGCTAATCACTACCTACCTCCGGGCTTCTGGCCCAGATTCGTCCGTACCCAGATGACAAACCTGTCACGCGTGTCCATTCACCCCGATGGGCTCACCAATTCGGGCCAGCCACCCAAACCTATCCTCCGTCTTACCTTTGTAGATATCATCAATCAGACCAGAGAGCAGCTTAACAACAGGCCCCGGCTTACAGCTATCATCTTGGTAAACGAACCGATCGCCGGTACTCTTCCTAGAAATCGACTTGATAGGCACCATCGTCACTCCCGTTCCACAAGCCAAAACCTCCGAAAAGCGCGGCAACTCCTCATATTTAATCTGGACTCATTGTCAGTCAAAATCAACCTCACGATGAAAACGGAGTTACATACCGCCCTCTTCTCCACCGCCCACCCCAAACTCCTCGCCAACTCCTGAATACTCTCACTCGTGATACTCGGCACAATATTCTTGCTGTCCGGCACAACCAACCTGACCCTTCCATTTCCACCGTCATAAATGCCCACAAACCCAGAAGTAGAAAACTCTTCAATCTCGCTCCTAGTCTGACTGTCCAAATGCAGCGTAATTGGAAAACCCTCCGCCTTGGCCTTCTCACTCCACCGCATAACAGGCGCGTAATTCCCACCCACCTTGCCTGCCCCGACCCCCCTCGGCGCAGCACGATCAAACTCATCCAGAATCAGCGCATCAATCGGCTTCACGCCATGCAGCGCCAACGTAGGTGCCACAAACACACAGAATAGGTAGTCGTCCGTGGGACTGAGCTGGAACCACGGCCCAGAGCCAAAGACGAACGGTCGGACGTACAGCATCGCGTTGGTCCCATGAGGGGGGACAAGATCAGCGTTCATCGCGACGGCTAGCTCGACACATTGGAGGAAGTGTGATTCGGGGACGGGCTGAATGGAGACGAGCTCGGCTGATTGGTTGAGGCGGGCGGCGTGTTGCTTTGGGCGGAGGATATGGACTTGGTTGTCGGGCCCGCGGAAGGCTTTCATGCCCTCATAAATTTCCTGGCCGTAGTGGAAGACGGTGGCCAGGCCGTGGACTTTGAGGTAAGGGTCTGTGACGAATTCTGGGGTGGACCATTGATTTGTTTTTTTGGACCAGCGGGATTTGATGTGGCCGTTTGGTTGGGTGAGGGCCATGGCTGGGGAGGACCAGTCTTTGTGTTGACGGTTAGTATGTTTAGAAATCCATGGTGAATTCGGGAGGGAGTGGAGGGTCTTACCGATGTCCTCGCGGGCTTTTGGTGGAAATGCCATTGTTTTGCTGCGAAGGGGATGGTAATGGGTGGGAACAGGCAGGAGGGTTGTTTTCTGTGGATGCCTAGGTTCGAACGTGTAGTTTTCGAATATGAATAGGTTATATATCAACTATAAAACTCGACAGGAGAGCGTCTTTAATTCCTTGTTGTTGTCAATCATTGGTTTAGGAGTGCGCCAGCGGTGCAAGTAAGATAGCATATCATTTGCTCCTGCATGGAGCATGTGGGAACAAAAGATCGAACCAAAGTGCGTTCCATGTGCATGCCAGAGCTCACGGACAGGGATCGGATGATAACTGCATCGGAGCATATTCAAAAAAGAAGGCTTGTTAACACACCTTTCTCGCTTGGCAATGCCATGCTCTGTCAGCTTGAGCACTGATGCGGCACGACGGGTATGAGTTGCCGTAGGAGCCATCAGTTTTGGTGTTATTGGACCCGCTTACAGGCCACAGCCGGGACAGGCTCTGGCTTCCACCCAACACAGCGGACTGGTGAGCTCCAGGGCACCAGAACATGGCGCTTTCAACAGCACAATGAACACTTCAGATATGTGTTAGCTAAAGTGATTTTGGTTTTTCGGAAAACACAGCATGCATAGAAATAAGGTGGTTAAGTATGCAGATACCGTATATCAAATGTATGTTGGAAGTATGTGGTAAATTCCACAGTCTGCTTGGAACAAGAGAAACTCGATTCCCCTTATTATACTCTTTCCCCCTTATTACCCCTATTCCTCTATTTGGACCCACTTGACCTCTTCTCGGCATCCGACTCCACCCCCTTCTCAACCGTCGCCTTGGCGACAGGAATCGCCCTCTTCCCAGCCCTAGCCACCAGCGTCTTCACCTCCTTATCCACCTTCCCCGGCATCTCAATATGCGGCACATGTGTGTTGCCCTTCGAGCGCTTGTAACTAAACCATTCCTTCCGTCCACCCTCATTCATAAAATCGCGGTGCAAAATCTCATACTCAGCCGTGTCAGGCTGGCTATAGACGTGATGCACAAGCGGGGGGTCTTCAAGTGCCTTCAGCCTCTCAAACGGCGTGCCCCATCTCCCATACGCTTCTTGAATAGTCCTCGCAGACCGAGACCAGGTTTCATAACCAAAACCACCCATGTTCTTGAGCCCCTGCGCGGCAATCGGGATCTTGGGCACTCCCGAGCCCCAAGACTTGAACAGCGCGAGGATGGTGGCCCGCCACTTTTGGGCATCTTGCATTCCGGCCAAGGCGGCCGTGAACTGTGGCGAGAGCGGTGTCATGTTGAGGTCAAGCATCAGAAGCGCCGGCATTCTTTCCCGGCCGACCATCTCAGCGAGTTCGATGGCGGCCCAGGAGCCGTGGGAGGCGGAAAGACAGATGAATTTGTCCACGCCGAGGGTGTCTAGGAGAGCGAGGACGTCGCGGGCGTGGTCGGCGAAACCGAAGTCCTCGACGGGATCACGGTTGGGGCCGTGACCGCGGAAACAGACGGAGATGACGCGGTGATGGAGCATTAGGTAGGGTGTGAGGTCGGACCAGCCGCGGTGGTCCTGGGCCCAGCCGGAGAAGGTGATGATGGCTGGGCCGTCGTGGACATAGCCGAAGTCGGTGAAGGATATTTGGTGGCCGTTGATGGTTTTGGTGTAAAGATAGCCGTCTGGCTGGAACTTGGAGAATTTGGCTGGGTTGGGGAGAAGCCAGGATAGGAGGCTCATGGTGGGCTATGGGTTGAGAGCTTCTCGCCCGTGGCTTTTCCAAGACGTGGTTCAATACCTTATGGACTCGGGATGGTTTGGCAGCAAGTATGCAGCAACTCAAGGAGAAAAACAATGATTGCAGCCAAAGTGCGTACAAAAGGAAAACAACCGCCCAGGTTCAAGACATCAGGGACTGTTTACTCTGAAGACACTGACAACTCTCACACATCAGCCCATTTACCATGGGGTCCATGGCCAGGGATTTCGACTCCTCGTCAAAAAAGGAAACGGGCGATTCCACTGTGCCGCTTAACTCTGGGCCATCAGCATAGGTGGTATGCACATGTAGTGTTTAAGCCCCGACCACCAATCACGTTTTCACCTTGGATGCTCGCATATTCGCCGAGCCTATCATATCACGCTCCTTGCCGACGCAAAAGCCCGCTGCGGATTCCGAAGCTGCCTAGCTGCTCAGCCCTGGCGCCTGATGTAGTCCTTCACTGCTCAGATAGATATCCGGTTGGATGGGTAATGGTCGAGTGAACTGGCACGAAAGTGGCACATGGGTTTTGATCATGTCTACCTGAAGCTGACTCTCTTAGTGTCATTCTGAGTTCACGAGATCCTTAGTAGGTGGTATCAGTAACTATTAGATGTGAGCGGGATCCCAGATTGCTTCTAGAACACATTTTTGTCTTGCGTCGTCCAGTCTTACCAACACACGATCAGCACTTTGCATCTGTAATAATATTCTGTTACGGTTGCTTTGCATCACTGCATGCAGTGTACCAATCTGCATACCACCCATCCTCCTGAGACCCACGTGGGTGAGAGCACACTGAACATGGAGTCGTACAGATCCAAAGCCATGGAGCTGGAGCACCTCCTGCAGACCCTGCCGACTGTCGATCCGAGCAATCTACTGCGATGGGTCCTGCTGGTTGGCTCGACGTTTGCTGGATACTTGGTTGTTCGTCACAAGGGTTTGTGGATGCTAGAGGTCTGTGACTGGAGCAGCTTTCTAGGTATTTTATTGTGTAGGCATCGAATCAGTTTACTAACAAACCGGCCATAGATCATCATCCACACCATCGTGTCTCTTCTCAATCCTGGAGTCTTGAGCCGGGGAAAACCAATCTCGGGCCCGCAATGGACTGTTCCTAATGGGCAGGTCATCGACAAGCTCCTGAACGGCATGGCCAAGTCGGCAGAATGGAAGAAATACGGCCCCGTGTACCGGATCTGGGCCGGACATCACCCTGAAATGTTGGTAGCAAGTCCTATTGAAGCATTCAAGCGAGAACATGCTAACCTAGACTGCCACAAAAGCGTGATCACAACTCCAGAGGACCTCAAAGTCTTCCACTCTGACTCCGACAAGCATGGCAAGCCACGGTTCCAAAACCTCGGGTGGTTTGTAGGCCAGGTTCTCGGCCGCTGCGTTGGTCTTCTTGAGGGTGAAGAATGGAAGCACCGCCGGACTATCTTTGAGCCTCCCTTCCGCCACGCAGCAAGTATTGCCCGCATGGACATTACCGAGAGCGAGGCCAAGAAATTTGTGCTGAATCTCGGCCAGTTGGCGGCAGCGGAAGAGGTGGCTGATGATATTGGCGTCAATTCATCGAAAAACACCCCTCGCAAGTTCACGCTGCATGCGGTGTCGGCGTTTATGAAGTTCCCATTCTATCTGACAGCTGGTGTGGTGTACGGCGACATGTCTGAGGCAGAAGAGGTTGAGCTCTGGGATCTTGCGCAGAAACACATGGCACTGCTGCCGTACTTTGTGATTGGCGGGCCGTATAGAGTCGCTGCTGGCAAATATGTCGATAGGAAAGCGTTCCGGAAGCTTGACGAGTTTGTCAATGGGTGGAGGGAGTGTCATGAGCGAATGGTGGCGACGAGGAGGGCTAAAGGGATCAGAGTCCCGCTTGTGGAGTACTGGGAGGAGTACGAGGCTGGGAAGATAACACTTGATGAGGTCAGACTGCTTCTTTTGCTTCTCATACCGTTGATGATATGGTAGCTAACTTGATCATGTGGCAGTTGTTGCATACCATGGATGAAATGCTCATGGCCAATCTCGACGTCACGACACATGTTCTTACATGGTGCATCACGCTCATTGCCGACCACGAGGACGTTCAGCGGGAGCTTCAAGAGGAGATTGCCGCCAACAAGTCAAACCTCAATGAGTATCTCGCCCGGAATGATACCCACCTGCATAGATGCTTCTACGAGTCGCTCCGTCTGCGCCCTCTTGCCGTGTTCAGCATCGGCGAGAGTGCCCCATCGGCCAAAAACTTCCACGGAATATTAGTCAAACCAAATGTGAGTTCTTCTAACATACAAAGGGATCAATTCCCCCACGTTGAAAGATCCTTTACTGACATGAGTCTTTCAACAGACAATGGTGGTGGTTGATGTTCTTGCCATCAATGTCCGCAACCCCTTTTGGG
This sequence comes from Triangularia setosa, assembly GCA_033296915.1. Lineage (NCBI taxonomy): Eukaryota > Fungi > Ascomycota > Sordariomycetes > Sordariales > Podosporaceae > Triangularia > Triangularia setosa. Next base: position 19,533 of record MU866474.1, on the reverse strand, counting down.
GTCCTGATAGCGAGTCATTCAACCCAAGCCGATTCAAGACCATCAAACAGTCTGATGTAAGTCCACCCTCCCCGGAGAAACATGGATGATGCGAGTATGCTAATTTGTCGAAAATAGCTGCGATACAACCTGACAGTGTTTGGCTTTGGCCACAGGAAATGCCTGGGCCAACACTTTGGTACTCACCTGATCAAAGCTGTGGTGGCCCATCTGTTTGACCAGTACGAGGTCCTGGTGACAGATGGACGGAAGGCCGATGGCGATTATGTCATTCACAAGGACTCCTGGGTGCCTATGGCAGATGTTCGGGTCCAGCTGAGCAAGCTGAGCAAGGATTGAAGGTTTCTAGGTACCTGACCTAGATAGACGGCGTAGACTACCTATCCAGGTATTGTTGTTGTAATTGAAGATAAATCATATTGGCTACCTACCTACTATTACCACTATCATGCCGTGTGTTTATTTGCCCAAGTACCCGTTCTCCCGCCAATAATCAAGGTAGCGGCGGATTGTGGAAGCATCCACTGAACCCATATTGCCGAGCGTCTCAGAGTGCCTCCTTGCTAACTCGGTTCCCAAAACAACCTGCCCACAAGCCACCGCCCGGAAAGAATGCTCAAAGAATGAGTACAACCCACTCACCGGGTAAAGTTCACTCTTCATCCCTGCAGCCACTTCCACTTGAACCCTCTTCATCCACTGATCAAACGGAACCGAGTTCCGAATGCACAACTCCTCTCCAAACAACTGGATCACCTTCTCCCAGTCCTGACGCACCGGATTCTCCAAGTGCAGAACCAGCGGCAGCTCCCTTTCTGACGAGACAAACTCAACCAAGACCTTCGCCGCGTCATCCACCGGAATCCAAGAAAGTCTTCCGCCAAGCTGAGGCATTGCCCCCAGGCTCTCTGCCGTCTTCAACAACATGGGAACCTGCTCCTGAACATTCCAAGCTCCGCTCCGTCTAGAACCAGCTATCTGCCCACATCGAATGAAACTAATCTCCAGCTGACCGGCATACACCTCCGCCGCCTTCTTCAGAATCAGCTCGCAGCACAGCTTGCCGTCAGCATACCCGATCCCGCACGACGCCGCGGCCGGGGGCACCATTTCTTCCAAAATTTCCTGTCCCGACCTCTGTAGACCAATCCTAGCAACCGCAGCAATGGACGAGACAAAAAGAAACCTTACTTTGCCCCGACCTTCAGCCAGTGCACTTAGTTCCAACAAACTTCGAAGAAATCGAAACTGGTACTGGAACGACCGGAGTTTCATCAGATAATTCATCGGCCATGCCGCATGCACGACATGCGTGACCCTAGTCTGGACACCAGCGTACACCATCGGGACAAGCCCCAGTTCCTCAGAAGTAGGATCGGCTTCCAGTGTCGCCACCTTGGCCCACTCTGCCTCTGAGAGCTCAAGCCCACGAGAGTCGAGGATTGTGCGGTCAAATTTCCCACCACTTGGCGTCGGAGGTGCGTTGGCACCCTTTTCCTTGCGGATCAAGCAGATGATTTGCTTGACTTGAGGTCGCCGGGCTAGGTCGGCTAAAATGTGAGAGCCGAGACTGCCTGAGCTGCCGGTGAGGAGGACAACAGCGTTGTTCCAACTGGTGGGCTTATCCGCCAGCAGCTGAGCCGGTACCGTTACGGCGTTGAGATCGGCCAGTTCCTGCACTTCTTTTGCTGCCGAGGCGAGGAATTGGTCCTGCTCTAGGGGAGCGAGGGAGGGGTTTCGTATGGCTGCTGCCATTTCCCGGACTGAGTGATTGACGTAAAAGAATTCCGGCGTGAAGATCTCTGTCACGTCAACATTGTGGAGGCCTTCCGTCTTCTGAGCAGCAGAAACAAGAGCACGCCGCAGCTGCAGAATTTGAAGGGAGTCAACCCCCAAATCAAACAAGCTGTCCTCTACCGTCCACTCCGGAAGCGAGCCCGAAGACCTGCTGCGGCTCAACGTCTTGGAAATAAGCCGTTGGAGGCTTTCCTCCAGCCTTTCCAACTGAAGCGGTTCTGCTGACTCAACGGCGACCTCCTGAAGCTTCTTGTACACGGCGTTTATCTCCTTTTCAAACAGAGCATACGTTTCCTTGCGGGCAACAGATCCCTTGTCTGTCCTTGGAACGACGGTGCCCTGCGGCACAACTATCACCGCGGTGGGCGAAGGCACGCGCGCAAAAGCGTCCATTCTCTCCCCGATAGCCTGAAAAGCAGTCCACACCTCATGACGAAAAGCAGCCTGGTCCTCAGCCGAGAGCGGCGCTTGCGGCTCAATAATAACCCCAATGTGGAATTGATTCTCCCCAAAAACAACCGCCGACTTGATCCCGGGATACTCCCCAAGCTCAGTCTCCAGGGCAACCGGATTAGCCTTCTCCCCCGTGGCCAGCACAATAACATCATCCTCCCTCCCAACAGCAGCAAAGTCAGTTTCTGGGTACCGCTCGTTCTTCACCAGCTGATCCGGGATCGTGAACCCCTCCGTGCAACCAGCAGGATGAGCCCACACGGTAAGACGGTACCGACTTCCCCCATCGTCCCCCCTGACAGGCAGCTCGTCAATCTCGAACTTAATATCCGATCGCAAACGGAAGTACTTCCAATCGTACCCATCCGTTGGCGCGAAGACAAGTGATAAATGGCCCGTCTCGGTAGTGCCGTAAAAGTTGAGCAGCTTCACGCCTCCTCCTGCGAGCCGGTCGCCTACCCCGGCGCCCAACATGGCCCCGCCCGTTCCGACAAAATCCATTGGTTCCAGGGCCTTGATCCCTTCATTTTCAGGAAGACTTGCCATGTCTTCCAACAGGAACGGCACCGTCATCATAGACCTCGGTCTCATCTCCCTGATCAGCTTCAAGATCGATCCCGTGTTGGGAATCCCGTCGCTGGCAGGAAAGAGCGTCGTCTTTCCCGCTGACATGGACAGGCCAGGCGCGACGAGGCCAAATCCGTGAAACAAGGGGAGTGTGGATAGGTTGAGCCCCTGGGCCTGCTCCTCGGTGTCGAATTTGTGGCAGTTGGCTGCGAACAGCAGCTGGCGGTGGGTAAGGGGGATTGGCTTGGGCAGACCAGTGGTTCCTGACGAATGCAGAAGAAGGGCTACACTGTCGACGTCTTGGGGAGATGGAAAAGCAGGCTCGGGATGGGGGTTTGCGCCTTTCTCATAGTAGTGTCCGTACTGGTTGGCAACGAGAGTGGTGATGCCTTTGGCAGCCAGGGCAGCCAATGCGGGTTTTGCTATCTCGGCGAGACGCGGAGAGACAAGGAAGGAGGTGGCGCCTGTCTTTTGGAGGAGAGCACCGATTGCGACTGGGGGCAGACGAGGAGACAGGACGAGGGGCTTAACGAGATTGTATTAGTTTGCCATCTCGTGATCAAACCTGGGGTGAACGCGGATAGTGCTTACCACAATTCCCATGGCCATGAGAGCAAACTCGTGCAACACAAGCCCAAAGTCACTCTCCATAAGGAGAGCAACCGGTGCCATCTTGGTGACCGAATCTTCTATCACTGCTGGACCCAGTGGCAGATTTCCCTTGAGCCAGCCGGCGCACCTCGATGCGGCGACTTTGAACTCGCCATGGGTGATGGTGGCGTGCGGGGCGGTTGATTTTGCCTGGATGCAGAAAGGGTGCGAGGGATTGTTGAGCGCGTTGAAGTCAATGAGCTCTGGCAAGGAATGCAAACAGCCACTGAGTCTGTCAGGCGACGCATAGTTGAGCACCGCCTTGATGAAGAGCTTGACTTCGGGGGCGTTGGAGGTGGGTGTCATGGCAGGTTCTTCTTCAGCTCACTTGGAAAGTTTGCTTCAGTCGTGAGGGCAAGATGTGTAGAGTAGGAAGATCCTGACGGAAATGCTACAGGACATTTACTATACTCGGGGAGTTGCTGCTTTTTTACCTGGACAGGTATTCTTGGCTCCTCCCACTGTTTGCGTGTCGGTGGATTTTCCTGCGTCATCCCCTGGGCCAGTACCAGGATAAAAGTGACTTCGGAGGTTTTCTGCACGTTGCAAATAATGTTTATAACCCCCAACAACGCTACAACCCCAGATCAGTGTAGCGACCCTTGACTGCGTCATCTACTCTTTCTTCCTTCTTCAATCACACAATGGCACCCCCCACCAACCGAGGGAAACAACCCCCCAGCATCCCCTCCTACACCCCACCCTCATCCAGCCTCCTCTCCCTCCTCCCCTCCTCGTGTGTCCCCTACGCCGAGCTGATCCGCCTCCACCAACCCCATGGGCTGTACATGACATACTTTCCCAACCTCCTCGGCCTCCTCTACGCGTCCTGCACCCACCCCTCCGGTCCCATCCCCCCCCTCAACCTCGTCCACTCAGCATCCAGCCTTCTAGCATGGACCATCCTCTTCCGCAGCGTCGGCTGCGCATGGAACGACATCATAGACCAAGACTACGACCGAAAAACAACCCGGTGCAAAAACCGCCCCCTCGCCAGAAGAGCAATATCCACCCCCTCCGCATCAGCATTCACACTCGTGCTACTGTTACTAAGCTTGGCATCGCTTGAGGCCCTCGTCATTAGCAATACTCCAAGCAGAAACGATAATCCCAAGACAGCGATCCGAATGCTCGGCCCTTCACTACTTGCCCAGGCAGCGGTGTATCCCTTCGGGAAACGCTTCACCCATTTCGCGCAGGTTGTTCTCGGGACAACGCTCGCTACGTCAGTGCCGTTGGCCGCGTACGCGGTCGGGGTGCCGGCGCTGGAGGGGGAGTTTCTGCTGCCGACGGGATGTTTTGCTGGTGTGGTGGTGGTACTGGTGGTGTTTTACGATGTGGTGTATGCGAGGCAGGACACGGCGGATGATCTTGCCAATGGGGTGAAGGGGATGGCGGTGAGGTTTAGGGATCATCTTGAGGTGTTGTTTGCTGCTGTGACCGTGGGTATTGTGGGCTTGGCAGTGGTGGCCGGGGCTGGGTTGGGTGCTGGGGCGGGATATTATTTCTTTTCAGTGGGTGTGGTGGCCGTGGTTTTGGTTTTGGTGGTGGCGCGTACGAGATGGGGGTTTTTGTCTAGTTGGCAGGGGAGTAGCGGGTGGTGGTATGCTTCTGCGGTGGGTAATTTGATTCTTGGCCTTGCTGTTGAGGATTGGGGAAGAAGGCAGGTTCGGGGGATAGTCTGAAAGGAGGCAAGAACAGCAAGATGGAGCTACTGTATATGATTAAGAGAGCTTGGCGATGGGGTGGAAGAGACCATAGCTTTTAAGAGTAAAACGATCATGGGCAAGACAATTGGATAAGCCCGGGACAGTCACAAAGACATGTTTATTTTCTGCTCCAGACATTTGATCGTTCTCATGAGTAGCTCCTCGCGCTCCTTCATCTCACCGAACGCCTTCCCGAGCGATCCACTACCCCCGTCCTCTTTCTCTCTGCTGGAGGACGAGCTCTGCTCACATGTGGATTTCCCCTCTGTGAGTTCATCAAATGCGTTGTTGAGCCGGCCAAGCAAATAGGTCACCGTCCGGAGAGCCAAAGATGCCTCGAGAAGAAGACCAACTTTACCCATCACAGGGCCGTCCCGCGGCACATCGGACCGAAATCGTGACCACAGTTTGTGGACTGAGATTTCAAACAGGCGCAAGATTTGGGTGTAACATGCCAACAGTAAAAACACCACAGCTGAATTTGGGACCTCGGCTAAACCCTGCGGGGTTGGAAAAGGGTTCGTCCAAGCTGACGAGACATTGAATTCCATTTTGTCAGCATCGGTGCGGCTCACGCAACAAACAGAGTCAGCATATGACTCTGCGATGTCACCGTTTCCAGGGGAGCAGGAAGAATCCCGTGTGTAGTCAGAAGCTGCCGGAAGAGGTTTGGAAGAATGAATGCAAGTAGCGGCGGACCGGGCAATGTCGATAAGCTCGCCACAAAAGCCCACAATGCCGTCAAGGACTTGGTGTTCGTCAATGCTATCTGTTATTGAGAGCATAATTTTCCCGTTTAAATCGGAGAGCTGGTGATAACAGAAAGTCGTTGAAAACGAGGTTGCCGGTAAGGGCTCCAGCTCGAAAGCGATTCCGACGGGAGGCTCGACCGGCATGGGGTCGGTGAAGAGTGGCTTTGACGGAATTGACCAACGAAACTCTTGATGTGAGCCACCGAGCCCGCATGTTGCAGTGTCAGAATCCAAAATGTAGAATGAAGGTGAGGTAACATCTTCGTGTGTATTAAAACTCAATATCACAGACTCTGGGGTTGTCTACGAAACGCGGTGTTAGCACGGTTGACTAAAACGTCAGGCATTAACATGACTCTATGACCAGGCTTTGTATGGTGAGACCTACATCTGCTGCGGTCAGAACATCATCTCTTCCATTCTGAAAAGAGTGGTGCGGCGTCTCCGATCTTGGCGACCCATTGCCTGCAGACCAGTGGGTGTAGTCCTCTCTCAGGTCCAGCGCCTGAGCAAGGTAACTTATCTCGCCATCGGCATTCTTCGGCGGTGTTGCCCGCGGTAGTGACACTGACACCGAGGAGCTGTAGGCTTTCTTCTTGACTATCTTGGATGGGCGGCCAGCTCTTCCCCGATGACTGACGATACATGGAAAGCCAGCTTTGTCGCATCGGGAACACGGTTTACCCGCATGGCTGCCAGTCTTACCATCCGACTCAGAATTTGATGTTGACCGTGGACATCTCAGCTTCTGAGAGTGGCAGCGATCGCACGCCTGGCGCAAAGGCTGATCCGTGTCTGGACCTGGTGCAGTCTGGTCCATTGCCATGGTCGATCCTGCGTTCGATGGTGTCGTGGCACTTCAAGTCGACGCGAGATACAACTTTGTCAAGGGCCCCATCTATTGACTTTATTTCCTGAATATCTTGTGATAGCTCGCTGGCATGAATTATCTCCTGCCTTATTTTGCCGTCGCTGGGGGAAGTTCTACCTTGGCCCAATTCGCTGTCATCTTCTTTCCCAACACAGACAGTGTTATGGATGCGGCCCGGTCCTGTAAGAAGCCAAGCCAACCGCCAGCGCTCGCAAACCGGCCCTTTGAATCTGGATATTCTCCGTACGAGCGCCGAAAGCGGTGTTTCGGCGGCGCAGCGGCTCGCCTGTCGTCAATATCCGCCGAAGAATTAAGCTCGTTGCGCCGCTTCGTGACATGGCTAGTGGAATCCTGCGATCGAGTTCAGCCAAGTAGCTACTGGGCATACGAATCTATAAGGTTACGTATCAGATACACCCCTGTTCTTCTTCATCGTAGGATTGTAAACCAAAACAGAAGTCTTTCCTAACCCAGGCGGTCATTCGTCCGCCCGGCCGGCTGGCTGAGAAAGGGGAAGGATGACGGCACGCTCAAGCCACGTGGAGACCTGGTTGGGACACTGTATTGGAATTCATGCCTTGATTTCTGAGGCCAGTAGACGCTATGGTCGCGGAGTGGCCATGGCAGACAGGTCTGGTGAATTATGGGGTATTAGATCATTTCCACTGTTACCGTTCCACGGGTCTCCTTCGGGTTTTTGGGGAAGAGAGAGAATAATGAAAAACGTTTTAATCATATACTTGATTCAGTTGAGATCCACAAGCGGTATCTCCACACACTGCAGGAAGCGGACCAACCAGCAGACAACCACGGTTATCAATATGGTGCAGCGGCTAGGTACATGGATTCATCACACATTCCTCAGGCGTTCACCATGTTTGCCCGCCCGCCTAATATTTTGCAAAAGCCACCTCTCCCTGGCCGTCGAGTGGAAACCAATCAAACCCAGCATCCAACGCAGCTATATGATTTGCCAACTCTAGGCCCTTCTGTCGTTGGTCCTCGATCTGTTTCCATGCTACCTGGGCGCCTGAGCCCATCGTCCCCTTCAGGGCATCGTCGCTCCCTGACTGCGTGGCAGGAAGCAGCCCGCAGGTGACAAGGAACTCATCTGGCGGAACCGTCTTCCGCCCCTGCTTGATGACATACTTGGAGAGGGAGGTCGCGTAGATGACAGGCCTCTGCTGCGGCCTTCCTGTCGACGGTGTACCAACGTCCTGATCCGTCACCCGAGAGGGCTTCGCCTTATCCGCTTCCACAAAGTGGGAGATGAAGTAAATCCACTTGCCATCCCACGACAAAACCCTAGTCCAGATCTCGACCCTGGCAAAGGGAGGGATCTCTTTTTTCCAGTTGCACGTAACTCCACCGAGAGCAGGCAGAACCCGCTTCGACGAGCCCTTGAGGCCGGCACGGAAAAGGCAGAAGAAGTGGGTGCCGCGGGCGAGGTCGAGGTCGGCCAGATAGGTCGAGTTGGACTTGTGCAGGAGATAGTCGAGGTCGCCAATGGGGGTTGAGATGGTGTAGATCGTCGGCTGGAAGACGGTCCAATGGCCGTCGGTGGACAGAGGCGTAGGGCGGCTGTCGAAATGGTAGTTGCGGAGATATGTGTACAGTATGCGGGCCTGTCTAAGAGGTTAACACACTGTGGGCTGTAATCAGGTAAGCAGCCGGAACATGGCTTACATGCCAGGCGAATGGCAGCGTCTTTGCTGATACCACCGCCCAAAGACCCCACATGAGGATCAAGCCAACACCCAACCACGCAAAGGGTCCGGACAGGATTTCCATTCTGACGACAAAGGGTGTTTCTGCGCAGTAGAGAAGGGCTCGGTACCGGTAGGTAGGAAGGAGAAAGCAAAGCTGTGAGGCAGTAAAGTAAGTGAGGCTAGGTGTTTAACAACCTTTGTGGTGTTGACCAAGTCCCTGTAAGCTGACATGGCTTCGCAACATGTCGGCGGAAGGATTCAACCGGCGTCGGCCCCATACTGCCGCACAATTGACTGTGGCTTCTCAATCTCCTGCAGCTCAATCCACTTCGGTGGATGATGTCGCGATGACACCCCTCACAACCCGCAGGGACCTGTAGCCCCACGGGCTTCCCCGTGTCAGAGTTACATGGCAGCTCATGTATCTGTCGAGCCAGATCTGTCAGGAAGATGGTACGAGATCTGATGTCAGAAGACTGGAAGTGGTCTAGGAGCCTGGCTCGCAACACCCTACCGCCCATGGCGTGGTCGAATCGCAATGTCTTGTTTGTTGTCGGGCTGCATCTTGCTATTGGCTTCTGGCTGCACTCGCGGGGCAGGGTGCTCTACCCGCCCTTTTGGCCACCCAGCTACTACTGTGCAGGTCCTTTCCAAAAGGGCCCGAATACCCCGACTTAGAGGCCGCTTCTAGTGTGTCTGTTGTATTGTCTACCCAGATACCATATCACACAGAAAGGCGGGTACCGATAGCATGGAACGCCAGGACGCGCTGCAACACTCAATCTCGACGTCGATCTCGTCTGCATCGCGGCCAGATGCTCACCCTGCCAAGAGGCTACGGCTGGCCTGTGATGCCTGTCACAGCTCCAAAGTCAGATGCTCCAGCGAGAATCCGTGTGCACGATGTCGCGACTGGTACGTCTCCCACCTGTCAACAACACACTCTCTTTGCCAATAGACTCACCATGCCTTCTAGTAATCTCGAATGTCAGTACAGCTACATGGGCAAACTAGGCAAACCTAAGGGCAGCCGAAACAAAAAGACGCTGGAAAGACTGGCCGCGACAGCACCGAGGGCGGATGATCGCAGCGCAAATTGCCACCCGGTGAGCGCCATGAGTCTCCAGGGCGTCAGCGACATGGACATGTATTCTTCGATGCACAGTAGCCATGGGTTTAGCGACGATGCCATGCAGCAACTGTTTTCCCCGGCCTCGCAGTCACATTCCCGATCACACTCCAGCATCTATCTAGAAAATACCGGATTAACACACCCTGAAGCGTTCGCGCTTCCAGCTCAGGGAACCCAAATAGATGAAGACTTCTTGGGCGTCGGTGCCATGATATCATCGGCATCGATGGAAGACTCAGACCATGCAGAACAACACCCTTGGTCTATGTCTAGTGAGTACATAGGTAGCTAGCAGAAGTCGTGTCAGCTGGGTCAGAACAGCGTCTTGCTGACCATAGATGTGCAGATCATTCCCCTTTGAGCGCTACCGATCGACGCCAAGCTGGGCACACTCACCAGCTACCGTCAGGGGCGAGCGCCTCGTTCCCGGAATTGGAGAACTCTGTGGGCAACAATGACAGCACATACCGCACAGCAACAAGGGATCGCGGCTTCCACCACCCCAAACGTCTTGACGTAGACCCATCTCTCGGACGATACAGCCCCCCGTCATCCAACCAGCCATCTAACGACTTGGACATGTCAATGACCAATAGCCCCTCCGTCACCTCATCCATCACAGCAGTCCCATCCTGCTGGAGAGCAGCAACTAGCTTGCCCAAGGACCATCACAGCACCAACAACCACCCCGAAACCAAAAGCAAAAACAACGGCACATGCCAGTGCCTGAAGCAGCTAACCGACCACCTCTGCCACCTTAACGATATCGAGCGTAAGCTCCAGCAAGACCCCATCCGCCTCGACACAACCCTCTCTGAAACCGACGCGACCATCGACTGCGGAGAAAACGCCCTGGAATGCCACCACTGTCGCCTCAACTCCAAAGTCATCCTCCTCATCATGACCCTCTTGCAGACGGTGCTCAACTGGGTCACCGTCGAGTACAAGCAACAGCCACTTGCCGGCAGTAGTCATCATTATCATAATCACATGATGCGACGGGGCAAGCCATCATCATCATCATCATCATCACCATCATCTCAGGGAGCAATGGTGACAACGAAACGACTGCCCCCTGTTACTGTGGGATCGTGGAAGATCCCCAACCCAGATGCCCAGCTCGTCGTCCTCTTGCTCACCAACCGTGTGCTCACCGGCGCGGATGCAGTCGTGAGCACGCTGCGGTTGAGGATGGACGAGATCAGCCTCAAGGCGAGCAAGCAGGGGAATTCGATGCGGAATTGCTACAAGTACATGGATGCCGAGGTGCTGCAGCAGGCTCTGCAGAGACTTACGGGGAGTCTGCGGGAGCTGGATGAGGTGGTGTCTGCTGGTGAGCCAAAGCGATGAGGGCTACGATAGACTTTCTGTAACAGGGCAAGGGAAGATTTTATATTCATGAGAAAAAAAGAACGAGTGACGAAAAGAAAAGGCAGCCGCCACAAATGGGCACTACGCTATAGGAAAACATAGGTTATAGAATGCGTAGCCAAAAGAGCCACCACTTAGAGCCCTACACTATAGGCACCGATAGGTTATATAGAAAAGCAGACCAAAAGAAAAAAACCCAAACAAAGTTGATAATAACGAAATCACCTAAATCCGTAACGCTTCTCAAGTCAACCAAACCCTCAACTCTCCAAACACCGCAACAAAAACTCATACCCCGGAACTACCCCCCCCTCCCACCCATCCACCCCCGGAGCAAGGCCAAGATCAAAGATATGCCCCTCCCCCTCCACGACCAATATCCCACTTTCCACCCCTCTCCCCTTCAACTCCCTCACAAACTCAACCGCCTTGTCAAAAGGCGCGATCTCATCCCTGTCCCCAAAGACGACACACGTCGGGGTGGAGTAATCCCCCTTTCGGACGTGAGCAAGCGGGCTGAATTCCGCTGCTCGAGCTGCATCGCGCTCCGGCAGTTCGTCCGAGTCATTGTTTTCCGGCAATAATCCGTCATAGTCGTTGAAAAGAAGCGCTGCACCGTGGGGCTCTTTGATGAGAGCGAGCACCAGCTCAGAGCGTGCATCACCGGGGCGGAGCCAGCCTAGGTTTGTGCTGTCGTTTTTCTGGGGAGCGTGGCTCGTTACCTGAAAGGGGAGGTTAGTTGATGTGTGGACATGATCGAGAGACGTAACAGGTAAAGTGAGGCGAGGTGGATAACATAGCAGCAAAAACTTACAACATCATGCCGTGGCAAGCGCTCCCGAATTGTCTTCAATAACATACTCCGCGGCGCATACCCCGATCCCATCGTCACCGGTTCTATCTCAGCCACAGAAAATATCAGTAGAAGCCTCCATAGGTATCGTCACTCCAAAAAGACATACCTCCAGCATAATCAACAGGGCAATAAAACCCTAGAATCCCCCTCGGCCCCACCAGCTGATCATCATTCCCGAGCAGCGGTTTCAAACTCCACGCGGTGCTCATCGCCAAAGTACCCCCCGAACTCCACCCTACAACAACATACCTCCCCCCATCTGCCTCTATTCCCCTCGCCTTCATGATATTGGGCAGCTCCGCCTGGATCCAGACACATGCATCCCGCACATCCGCCACGGCCCCGTCGAGCACGTTGATCTGCGGACAGAGCCGGTAGTCGATGCTGACGGGGAGGACGCCGTTGGCGAGGAGGAACTTGACTTGGGCTAGTCGGATGGCTCGCCTGGAGAGAGTAAGGTGGCCGCCTCCGTGGATGAGGAGGGCGATGGGCATAGGGGAGTGGAAACGGCGGTGGGTGGTTTGGTCTGGGAGGTAGATGTCTGCTGGGATAACAGTGGTTGAATTGATGTTTTTGTAGATGACTGTTTCGATTCTGAAGCGGGTTGTGTCCGGGGTGGCGGGGGATATGGGGCGAGTCCATTGGTTGATGATGCTCCCATGAACGAAGGATTGATCAGTAGGCTTGTATGTCTCTGAGTCTGGGGGTGTTGCAAGGGGTGGTGTTGAAAAGCTGGTAGCCGCCGAGTCTTCATCGGTGGGGGCAGCCGAGCTGGGATGTTCTTTTGAGCTACGGGCATTGCTCTCAGCTGTGTCAATGGGGCAGCACTTGCCGATGAGGGTGCCTACTGTGCCCAGGAGTACATCGTCTGATGGTATCTTGATACCAAACTTGGCTTGCAACTCGTCCGCCAGCTCCATTGCTGCCAGTGAGTCCAGTCCCATGTTCCTCAAGTTTTCGTCGGGGTTCATTTCCTCTACCGGTACGCCCGTGTAAGCGGAAATGATAGATCTGACGATTGAGTCCCGGTTCTCTTCAACATCACCCATATAGTTTATACCCGACCGTTCTGTCGAGAAGCCAAAGACCCCTAGCGTTTCCGTTGCTTTAGTATCAAGCAAAAAGTCGGCGTTCCCGTTGGAATCTGCAACCGTCTGTATCCCATTGACAGCCTCCAACATCCTCTCCAGCTTTGCCAACTGAATCCTCACGAACTTGATCCCCGTGGCAAAACACACCAGATCTCCTTGTCCAGAATAGACATAAATCTGACCCACAACACTATTGCTTTCCATCGCCGCGCACTCAGCATAGACAGACCAACGGTCCAGTTTCCCAAACTCGATGCCTGTAAAAACCATCTTTTCGAGGCTCGAAGCAACAAAGGCGTCCTCACTGACCGGGCCCAAAGGTGAGTTGGGACCGCAATTGATCAGCAACCCCAGTACTTGGATAAAAGCATCGAATGCAACGGCGTCGAAAACGTCCATCACAGTGCTTCCACCGTGTCCAAGGCCCAGGCCCTCTCGGGGAACCTGGACTTGAGCGAGCGCCTCGTTCTTTTCACCGAAAATAATACTGGAGATGCCACGCAGGACATCGCTGTATCCCACTACTCTAGAAAACAACGTGTACGCAGTGGCTGTCTTCAGCCTCTCAGTTGTTGGATCTTTTTTCAGCGCGGCCATAGCGTCTGCTTTTGTTCCGACACAATCCGAACTACCACGGTCAGCAGCATGGAGCGAACTCGAGTTACAGACGCGGATATGACCCTCGGAATGAGTATGTGTAGACTGGACGGCGAAGTGCCAAGCCTGATATTTGCCAGCCTCTGTAGAATTGCTTCTCTGTTCCAAAACCAAGTCAACTCCTAGACCCCCGCGATCGCTACAACCAAGAGGTCTGTAAAAAACGATATTCTCAAACACGATGTTTGACTCCCTTATGGACAAGAAGCCACTCAGGTGCTCAATCGCCATCAACGCACTCTCCATGTACATCGAGGCCGGGCACAATGGCTTCCCACGCACGGCATGTCCGCGCACAATCCTGGTGTAACGCTCAGTTGTGGTGTCAAGCTGGAAGCGATGCGCCATGGGACCATGGAGTCCACGGTAAACGACAAGTTTCTTGTGTTTCACCCGCTCCATTTCTGTGGGCATGCCAGCCTTGCTGCGTTCCCCAACCCCCCTGTCAACATGCTCAAGCCAGTGCCGATGGCGATCAAAACTGTACGGGGGAAGCCAGATATTTTTGCCGCAAGCCTTGCTCCCAGCGGATTCGATGAATCCCCAATAAGTAACGCTGATTCCTCCACGCCAAAGCTCGGCTGTCGTAGCGGCAGGGTATGTTACTGATTGAAAGGAGTGACGCTCCGGGTTAGCAACCGCGCGTCTGGTCATGGAGGCAATAGGCGAGCCGATCCCTGCTTCCAACCAGACGCACCCCCCATGTCGCTTCTCGATACGGCGGACGGCGTCAGAAAAGAAGACGGGTTTTCTGGTGTGGTCGAACAGATATCTGGATACTGAAGACTGACTGTCCAATACGACCTCGCCCTCGCGTATGCTTGTCTCGAGGGGTATAAACGGCATGTTGAACCGAATGCCATCACCGAGACGCGCTAGGTTCTCCAAAAGAGGTTCGGTAAAGCGAGAGTGAAACCCATGCGTCACGTCGAGTCGTTGGTGTTGAATTTCTCGGTAGTTGGGATCGTTTCGGAGTACAGCCTCAACAACCTCGATTGCCTCCTCCGCTCCCACAATAACATGGCTTGTCGGACTGTTGTAGCACGCAATTTCGAGACCAACATCATGGGCCGGACAATGAGTCTTTCCAACGGATTCAATGAGGGATTGGACCGTGGCTATGTCAGCGTGAACTGCCATCATGGTGCCAGGCTCGCCGCCCCATTCGGTCTTGATCAGCTCCGCTCGTGTGAAAACAATCTTGAGGACATCCTCTAATGATAGGGCGCCAGAAACTGCCAACGCGGTGAGTTCGCCTAGGCTGTGGCCTATAACGGCATCCGGTTTTATCCCAGCCTCGATCCAACTCTGTGCGGATGCGTACTGGACAGCGACAGTCCCGCATTGAAGAATGGTGTGGTCCGCAATAGGTTCGGATTGTGTGAGGGCTGGGATGATATCTGCGCACCCGAGGTTTCCCAGGATCTCATTGCAGCGACGGATATGGTGGGCGAATCGTGAGTGGTGGCCTGACAATAGTTCGGGGGATATGTTGATGTTGGTCCTGCTCTGGCCAGAAAACACCAAAACGACTTTCTTGTTGGCCTCCACTGGGTATTTGGGCTCGTCAAAAGCCTTGTTCTTAGCACCACGTAGCTCCTCGAGCAGTGCTTCGAGGGTGGACACAGTTGTGGCCCAGCGAAATTTGTGGTGTTGGCGTCGCTGACTGAGGGTGTAGGACAGGTCTCGGAGGCTAATTCTCGGCGCTGGGCCTGACACAGATTTTCCTACGAAGGCCGCCAGCCGTTCGGTGTAGCGGAGCAAACTCTCCGGTGATGCCGCGCTCAGCATGATAGGCAGCTCTTCCGTGGCACTGGGCGAACACTCTTGCTCTTCTGGCACTACCCACTCCGAACAGAGCACAGCGCTGTTGCTCCCCGATGCGCCGTAACTGTTGATGCAAGCAGTTCGTGGGGAGCCATCGTTATACCAAGGCACAAGCGTGGTGGGTATGATGATATTATCGCGTTCCAGAGGTGCGATGTTTGGATTGAGGCATTGAAACCCCCCAAGCGGCGGAATACCCCGATGTCGAAACATGGCGAGAGTCTTCAACAAGCTCGCGATACCAGCAGCGGTTTCACAATGTCCAAGGTTTCCCTTCACGGACCCCAGGTACAGAGGGCTTGATCTCTGCAGACCCCCAAAGACCGTGCGGACGCTTTCCATCTCGACAGGGTCGCCCACCTTGGTCCCAGTTCCATGTGCTTCCACGTAACTGACACCGTCCGGCCCCATTTCTGCCTTCTGAAGCAGGCGTGAGTAGAGAGCCTTTTGGGCAAGGCCGTCTGGGACGGTGATGCCTGACGCACCAATGCCACCCTGGTTGGTGGCCGTGGCAGGTATGACACCAAGAATATGGTCTCCCTCCAGCACCGCTTTCCGAAGTGGTTTCAGGACTACCAGCCCGACACCGTCTGCACGGCAGTATCCATCGGCCGAGGCATCAAAAGGCTTGCACTGCCCAGTCGGGCTCAAGAAGTTGGCTTTTCCCAGATCAAAGTAATTGTTAACTCCAGTAATAATATTGACACCACCTGCCAGCGCCGCTTCGCACTCGCCTGCGGTAATGGCCTGACAGGCTCGATGAACCGCCACAAGAGACGCAGAGCAAGCGGTGTCGATGACCTCCGAAGGCCCCGTCCAGCCAAAGTGGTAGCTGATTCTGCCGGACAAGAAGGCCCTGATGGTCCCGGTGGCTGTAAAGGCCGAAGAGGAATACGAGCTCGTGTTTTCGAGATACTCGGTGTAGCTTGCTCCGATGAAGCATCCAATGGGATCGCCGCGCTCACGTTGATGATACCGCATATACCCGCTCGAGTCCATGGCCTCGAAGGCGCATTCGAGGAGCAAACGCTGTTGGGGGTCCATGTAGGCTGCCTCGCGGGGACTGATACCGAAGAAGGCGTGGTCGAATCCGGTGATATCGTCGATAAAGTTACCGTAAAACTCTCTCTGAGATGCCCAGGTGGCGTCTTGTGATGCTCTGTGTGATCCCTTGATGTCAACTCTGTGCTTCGGGACCTTTTGGAGACGAGATTTCCCCTGAGATATACATTCCCAGAGCTCGTCGAGGGAACTGGCCCCGGGCAGCCGACACGCCGCGCCCACGATGGCGATGGCGTCAGGTGGGAAGTTGTCAACGGTGCTGCATGGTGGTGCTGTTTTCATATGTATAGACATTTCTGGTGGCACTTCTGGACCCACGGAAACTATGCTTTCGACGCTTGTTTTGGACATCTCAAGCCCTCTTTTCTGAAAAGGGGCCAATGAGGCAGGTAAAGCGTTGAGACTGTCTGCTCAGCGATAAAGGGGCTGTTTCAGCTATGATTCATCAGGTCAGAATCCGGTTTGATCCTCATCGTCATTAGCAGCTCATAGCTTCAACAGCTGCGCAGCGTAATGGCCTCCTGCTGAGTCAACGTACTATGTGCGTGGCAAAGATCCATCTCCAGTTGGAGTTCGACCCCGGGCCTCACAACGAGAATCCCACCGAAATCCTCCGAGCCCCACACTCGGGCAATATTCGAGTCGCCTCCCTCATCTTTGACAAGGAAATTTACATTATCTTGCCTCTATATGCATGTTAATGCGCCGAGGCTAACGTTGGAAGCTTTTGATAGGTGAAAATAATCCCATTCTTCGGACAGTTACATAAAGAACTTAATCGAAAGCTGTGAAAAACATTCAAGCTCGGAGGATGATGCGGACTGAAGATACCATTAATTTGGATAGCTTTGAGATTGATGCAATTAGTTGTTTAGTCCCGACTATGATGAGAGGAAGCTTGGGATCAAAGAAGCACAAGTACATGGAAACGATAGGTAGTTTGTAGTCTAATCGATAGAGATCTCAATCCTATCGATGCTATTGTTTCCACTCAAACTCTATGAAAATGCCCGGGTATCATCAAAAGATAACTCCAGCAACTCCATGTTACCTGATGTAATACCCTTGAAGACCATAGGCAAACAGTATCTATCTACCTTATTCAGAGTCATCCTCATTGTAGCTATCAGCCTCAGCACGAGCCTTTCTCTCAGCCACCTCCTCCTCGAGCCGCTCATCGCCGCGAACGGTGGGCGACAAAGCAACTACTTTAAGAGATGAAATCCACACAAAGGTGCCATTACTTCTTTGAGACGCGTTTTTTTGGTCCATACTTTGCACCCGGTTCCCCTCCTTAAAATCTTGGTGGCGTACCTCAGCTCAATACTAAACACAATCCTTTATAGCTGGCAACGACAGCTGTTACCACCGACTCTTCCGATTCTCTCTTCTAAGGCAGCCGCAGACTGTATTTGTTGTGGTAGCAAACGCATTGAATGCGACAGGAGCCAGCCAAGCTGTGAAGAATGCTCCAGGAAGTAAGTACCTTAAGACAAGCGCTAGTTTTATAGGATGCTAATTCTGGTCGCAGCGGCGTTTACTGTCAATGGAACTGTTTTAGCGTGACAGAAGCATGGCTGCTTATGGTGTCGCAAAGACAACAGATGGAGTGTAGGCGAGCGGCCATCGAGGCTACGAGACCACACGTCGCGGTGCTTAAGGGAGAGATCATAAGGTTATCGAATCGTCTCCAGCGCGCCGAGAATCAGCTTGCAAAGCTGAGGGATGTTCCGACAAACACTCAAACTAGTCGAGGAACGGGTCAGTTCCAGGCAAGCTTCTCCTCACCGGAACGAGATGGCGACTTTAAACACGATCCTCCAAACAATCGAAACACCTCCCATCCTCCCTCAGACATTGCAGTCCAGCCTCATCAAACGATCCAAACACAGACCGCGAACCGAACTTTAAACCAGCCACGCTTCCAGCAAACCTTGGATCCTTAATGAGGAATCTTTTTTGTCCCATTGCTCTGTTCTTCTACTCATGTATTTATCTCTCTCAAGGTGGTCCATGTTAGTGATGACCTTGGGCGTCTGCCAAGTCCAGTATATCCTTCTGATTATACATGAGCCAGTAATGCCTCTGCTGCTGCCACCTGTGACCTGTTGCTTGTTTTACTTTCCAACAACTGGCCCAGAACTCGCAGTTCACTGTGTTGGTCGTGATCCAGGCTGCAAGTGGTTGATGTGTGACACTAGGCGAGAGTTCACGACGCCCACCTAAACTCGATGGAGGGCAGGTATCTTTAAGAGTTCGTATGCATGTATCAGCAGTGGACGTCGAAAGCAAGATAATATATAGGAGAAGGTGGCAGTGGGGTCCCAGGCATCTAGGGTAAATGTATGTTAGATACGCTCAGAGATAATCAGCGGTCTCAGAGTTAAGGGTGCAGACAGAAGGTAATCCATTCTCCCAATTCACAGATGAACTCCTTGCTAGTAAGACCCCTTTCTTTCTGATAGATGTCGATGAACATTGATCCGAACGACAATAATTGGGCGACAAGAAAATACAAGCAACTGAGGAATATCTGAACATTATTAAGTTAGCTTCAGCATATCAATACAATGTTCCTCTCTCTGATTATCTGATCGTCTTTCCATCCACCTTCCTATTCCTTCTGGTCGAATAGGTTAGCCGTCCAGAGGCTGGTCGTTTGGTCCTGCTGTGTCTTCCGAATTTCTTGGTGTTTCGCGCACGAAGGGTTGTTACAGCGGTGTCCCTGGCCGACGGTGCTAAGTCCCATGCATAAAACGAATCTAAAGATATTATCCGAGTGAACCGAGCCATTATACGGGACCTGTACAGAGCTGGTCAGTGTTTGATGCGGTTGTCGGGATGATGGTTTTACATGTTGCTCCCTTGGTTTGCCATTTTGGTCATAAAGTACGGATTGGGCTTGCGTTTTATCCATTTTCCGGTAGTGGTGATGTTGCGCATACGCAATCCAGGCTGAGATCTTGCAGATGCACCTCGTTGCAAGGCGAAGAGTTGGTGGTAGGAATGGCTACCCAAATGATTGAAT
>MU866473.1:0-25388 GCA_033296915.1 Triangularia setosa | reverse complement strand
CCCTGCAGCCTTGCCGCTGTGTCTCCTTTCTCCGATTGGTAGACACGGTTAGTTGCAGTCTCCGCCTGGCCCTGCTATATGGTTGGTCTGTGACATTGGGTCACGCCGTCTAGAGACTGTCTTACGCCCTTTCAAGTAAAAGAATCCCATCCAACATTCACAAGATGTCCGCCGTTGAGGCTCAAGTCTTAAGAGACTACCAAAGCCAAGGTTCGCATGCTTGTCACCCGAGAACACGCCCGTTCACTCCGTGACTGAGTTACTTTTAGCAGAGCTAGATGGTTTCGTCGCAAAACCAAAGTCAATTCCCAATTCGGGTTCAGCTAGGGCTTTGGTTGGAAAGACCCGAATGTAGTCGCCTCAGAGCCAGAGCTGGCACCCTGTAGCTTCGAGCCGAAGAAAGTGGAACCCTGTGCGGGAGACGTAAACAGGGCGGAAATCGAGTCTTTTGGGGCCAGGGAGGATTTTGCTTCTTTTAATCCAGCATAAATTGAGGAGTTTGCGAACGAAAAGTGGTCGGATTTGATGACCGGGCTAGGACTGGGCTTATCGTCATTGGCCCAGGCCCGGATGGGCATAGGCGGGGCATATTGTTAAGAGGGCGAACGTTGGAAAACCACGTCCGTGTGCAGCGTAATCGGAGCGTTGACATCGAAGTTAAGGAAACTGAAACCGTCGATCCGAGCAATGCTAACATGGATCTAGATGCTGTTGCTCATCTTTACACTGAGCTTGCCAGGGTCGCCTGGAACTGGTTCAATGTGGAAGTGAGCTCGGCGTAGTTTGGTGAAGATTGATTGCTCAACCAAAACCCAGTTCATTTCTATCCAGTCCCTTTTCAAGGCGGGTGGAGTGCCTGCATTGATAGTCGAGATCGTCATCTTGACTTCTTCTTTGTCCCTGTTGTACACCGTTTTAATCCGAAAGTTGCCCGCAGAATGGGAGATGTGGCTTCCGCCTCGATAGCGACCGTTGCGACGACCGCGACTAGCAGGCGGGTTGTACTCGGGAATCGCCAACAAATTCTGCTCTTGGAGTCAGAGGATCTGGGTCTCAGAGAAGTCGAAGGTCTTCTTACGAGTTTGGTCCCCTCCTTGACCTTGACCTTTGGGGGGAGCCATCTGAATCTTCGACATGTCAAATCTATCGCCGGGCTCGCCTTTGATGTGGCCTTCTTGTTACTTCTTGACGAACGCCATCGTTAATATCGCTTGGCCGGGCTGTGTGGGGGTGGTGGACTGAGTTATGCTGAGAGACGCCGAGGGATGGCTGACAAAGACGTGGAAGTCTGAATTCGAGACTGACAAAAAGACAAAACACCATACCATTCAGTCGGCGGCGATGGAAGGTGCGCAGTGGAAGATGGTAGCCTGCCTGGAGTAAGTCGTTCTTTCCTGGGATGATTGAAATAGTAGGCATGCTAACAGCACCTAGCACAGCAGCGCTTTGCTGAGCAAGGGCTTTGGTACATGGACGGGGTGCAAAAATAATCAGAAAACGCAATTGCTTTGAGAAAAGTGCATTTCCCCGACAGAGCAAAGGTTGACAATGACGCCTTAGAGACCGCTGTCTATCCCCCTCTTGTACGCAACAAGTGTTCTTTCTCTCGCACCTTTATGCTCGACAATTGGCTTCGGATACCCTGCCTTGCTTGCCAATGCGGCCGCCCCTCGTCCGTACGGTTCGTGGATCGCCTTACCATTTACATCCTTCAGTTCTGGAACCCACTTGCGAATGTACTCTCCGTTGGGATCAAACTTCTCACTCTGCAGCAACGGGTTGAAGATGCGGAAGTATGGCTGCGGATCCACGCCCACCGAAGCCGAGAAGCCCCACCCTCCATTGTTACTCGCGAAATCGCCGTCGACAAGGTGCTCCATGAAGTACTTCTCCCCCATCCTCCAGTCCAGCAGCAGGTCCTTGCACAGGAAGGAGGCGACGATCATCCGGCAGCGGTTGTGCACCCAGCCCATGCCACGGAGCTGGCGCATGGCGGCGTCGACGATGGGATATCCAGTACGTCCTTCTTTCCAAGCGTTGAAGTGCTCCATGTTGTAGGACCACTCGATATTGGAGTACTCAGGTTTGAAGGGCTTGTTCATACTGCGTTGCACTGTCAGAAACGAGCTGCATCACTAACAGTGAAGACTTACCAGATATACGGCCACTGCACCAGCACATGCTTGTAAAAGTCCCTCCACGCAACCTCGCTGATCCAAGTCTGAATCCCCTCGTTCCCTCCATCCAATTTCTTCGTGTTGTTACGACTACGGGCTGTACGAACAGCTGTCCTTGCGCTGAGAGTCCCACTCGCAAAGTGGACAGAGAGGTTGGAAGTGCCAGGGTTGGAAGGGGTGTTTCGGTTTTGCTGATACTTCCCAATGGCTTGGTCCGCGAATTTGGAAAGCCGTTTCATTGCCTCGTGCTCTCCAGCTGGCCATAAAGCACGAAGCCGTTCCCGATCCTCCTTGCTTAGCCGCTTGTTTTCTGGTGCTGGCGGTATTGGGCAGTCAAAAAGATGCGCAAGCTTCAGTCTCGCGGACTCGGGATTCTTTGATGGTGACTCCACCAGCTCCAACAAGTCAAGATTCTGGTGAACATGTCGAACCCAAGTCCTGAACCACGGGGTATACACAGCATATTGCCCACCGCTTCCACTTGTCAACCTACCCGGCGGCACAACGCAGGTATCGTGCAGCACGTCCATGACAAGTCCCTTATCTGCTAACAGTCTCGTCATCCTGGCATCCCTCCTCAATTCATCTACTTCATACTCCATGTTAGTAAACAGGTGACTAGCCCCCCATTCGCCCATCAGCTCCATGATCCTATTCGGTACTTCCTTCCTCTTTGGTACGGTCTCGACCCAGAGAGGGATATCCAATGCTGCCAGGTCCTTCTTCAAGATTTCCAACGTCCTCAGCATAAAGTCTACCCTAACAGGGGCAGTCAAGTGCGCCTCAAAGTCCTGCGGGCTGAGGGTGTATAGAGTAATCAGCGGCACGCCAGCCGCTTGCGCCTTTTGGTTGGCGCTGAACAATGCCGTATTGTCTGTTGTCCTCAAATCCATTTTGAACCAATGCACCACCGCCCCCTTGACCGGCGTGTTGGCTCTGTGCTCTGTCGTGTCTGCCTGTGCAGCCTTGAGTAGCTCGATGGGTCGGGGCAGCTCGTTGTTGTTGTAGGCTCTGGCGCGCGCGGTAGACATTTCATGAGGGTAGTACTTTCGGAGGACGATACCGTGTTCTTCGGCATCTTGGTGGAAAGGGTGAGGTTCTCGCAGGGAATCTGAGGACAGAGACAGATTGGAAGGGGGCTCGGCGAGGGCGGTTTTGCGCTTCTTTTCTGGAGGGGGGTGGTCAGATTCGGATTTGATGACCCCATTGGTACCATTTAATGTGCCATTGGTGCTCGCCACACTGTTAACGGAGGACTTCCGTTTGGGATATCTACTGGCTGGCATGATAAGTAGATAGTTGGGCGGCAGTAGCGAAAGTGTGGATGGTGAGTGGACAGTGATGCAATACTTTGCGATACTCTACAAGGACGAAGTGCGAAGAACATGGAATTCTTGGGAAGGAAAAGAAGGAAAGGTGGGATGCTGCAAGTACTTGCTTCCAGCGGTTGCCCGTTTGTTTTGAGTGGCGGCGCGTCAAGTTTCCCTGCGATCGCCAATTGAGCCCTGTGCGGCTAGCAAATTGTTCGATCTCGGTGAACGTCATGGTGTCTCTGACATCGCGCCCGATCCGATCCGTTTCCAGCTCGCTTCGTTATTAGCGCGGCACTGACCACAGCCACAAACGCCAGGACGATTTGATGGCAGGAATCTTGGGTCGTTTGTTCAGACTCCTGGGCAATATGGAAACTGAAAAAGAGATATGCATGGCCATTCCAAGCACTCAAGCACACTTGGACCAATTAGGGGGGGGCGAATGTAAGACCCGTATCTGTACCATAACGAGCAACTTCTCCGTCACGGCTTTTTCGAGGCCTCTTGATTGATCTACGGCATGGGAGCTATCGAGGTAGCCCCAGACTCCCCAAATATCGAGCGTGGATTTGGTGAGCTTTGCTGGCCGGGTGGCAGTCACGCAAGATATCGAGGCGAGGAAGAGAGGGGGTTTCGAGAGGGGCAGAAATAAGTGATCACGATGCCAGTGTATTTTGTTCCGAGTAGACAATGTCCGTTGACGCCGTCGAGAGAGTTACCGGCAAAGCTGTATCTCTGCGAAAAAAAGAAAACGCATGATTCCCAAACCCAGCCGTCATCCCGCTGCCCGTCGTCCAAATCGTTCGTTGAAAAAGGCGTCCGGAAAGTTTTTAAAAAAACGCACATCTGCCAAAAAAAAGTCAGCAATTCCGCCCGCAATTGCTGTGCTCAGCCTAATCGCTCAACGTACCATCATCTCCTCCCTGTAACCAGGACTCGTAATTTATCTCTGGGCGGACCAGACGTTCTTCAGGAGACCGTCACGCTGAGCAAGTCTGTTCAGAGCATCGTCGCTCTCGCCCATGGCGCGAACGAAACCGGAGAGAGCATAGATGATGTTCTCGCCCTGGATGGCCCGGCCGTTCTCGTCGACCTTGGCGATGGTGATCTGGCAAGAACCGTGGTCCTTGGCCTTGATGATGCGGCCCGTCGCAGAGCACTTGCGGGGGACGTAACTGAAGTAGAGATTTCAAAAGTCAGCACACAACCGTTCCCTCGTCGCCGTTCGTCTTGTCGTCGGATGCGAAAAAAACAGGGCGAGGGCTTACAGATCAACGATCTCTCCCTTGTCGTTCTCCATGGCTGCGACTTGGTGATGAGTGCTGCGAAAAGACGGGTTTGGGTTTGCTTTGCGGTGTCGGAGAGGGCAGGACTACTGAAATTTCAAAAATCTTGAATTTTCGATCAGTTTTGGAGTGATTTGGTGGGTGCCGGGGTCTGTGGGCTTGCGTGCACAGACCCAAAAGGGACCCCACCACGGCTCCTCAAAGAGGAAGTGGATCAGAAGCTGGCCCTCATGTGCCCAGTCAGGTGATGCCGCGCTGTCTTCGCGAAAGTGACAAGCGCAGCTGCCCCGCCGAGAATCCAAACAAAGGGCAATTAGCAGCTTCTGTCTTCGCGATGCTATGTGGATGTGGATGGTATTAACGTCCCTCGATTCTTTGTGATGATGCGTGTTGCCCACTCTAAATAAACACCAGTCGTTAAGTTTCCTCTCTTCCCTGACTTCTTTGCCAACCTGTCTTCCTTCAATATCTCCTGCGGCACCCTCCAACGCGCCCAGCGCATTCTGCCGCGGGGATTGAAGATGTTCTCTTCACCACCCACCACCATGCGGCGCGACGAGTCGCTAATCATTATTTCTTCGTCACCCGAATTTCCTTCTATTTGCGATCTTATACCCAAGACATTGTCAAAAAATCCGACGACTTTGCGCAGCGGTAAGAATGCTGCTTCGATTCCTGGCAATGCCTCGACCACGTTCACGAGTGCTACGACCATGTGGCGGGAAGCGCGGCAAGTGAAAGACGAGGGCACTCCAGGCTTGGAAGTTGAGGCCTCAGGGCCTGTTTTGAAGGAAGCTTCACCGGTCAAACCGAAGCCAGACTCCAGAGCAACCACAAAACCGACCAAAAAGAAAGCGGCCCGGCCCGTAGAGGTGGACCCCAGTGTGATGGTTGGGGAGCCTTCTGAGAGCAATGCCTCAGCCCCGAAAAAGAGAGGGTACCAAGCGAAGCCACCTCAGGGAACTACCCAAACCATAATAGGTAAGGGCAAGGTGATAAAGCCGGTGGCGAAAGAGAAGGTTATGAAAAAGAAGGTGGAGACAGTCAGCAGGCATTTTGCAATAGAGCCGTCGATCTCAAAACCTCTAGCAAAAAACACACCAGAAGCTCCGGCACCGACGAAAGAGGATGAGCTGGTGATCCTTGAGCCAGCCATGAGAAGGAGATTTGACTGGACACCACCGCTCGAAAGCCTTCCCCGAGAAATAGCTGGGGCTTCTTCCACTACCCAAGCAGTTGGTTCACCAGTGGAGGGGTCGATATGCACAGAGGAATCGCCAGAGGCCAATGTTTTCAAGGCTCTTCATGACACGTTTGGTCTAAAGTCTGATGATGTACGATCAGTTAGCTCTGGCTCCGGAACCAGCTCGGTTGATGTCTTGGGGAAGAGAAAACTCATCGAAATGGTGCAGACAGCTGCGGTCAGCATCGCCCACATTAATGCCAATGGCAAAGCTCTAGCAGAGTCTCTAGTCAAGTCAAAGGCTGTTAAGAAGAAGCCACGAACGATCACCGAGCTGGCTACAGCAGCCTACAGACAACAAGAAGAGCCATTAAATCAAGAATCGCTCCTCAGCTACCTCGACACGTCGGATGCTCCAACCGGGCCATCAACCACGGAGCTGGATGGCAAAGGAAAAGCTGGCAGAAAACCTGCAAAACCAAGAGCATCCAAGAAGAAGCCTGAGCCCAAAAAGCCGATTTTGTTGTCACCAGAGAGTGCCTTGAGGCAAGTAGCCCAGCAGGATTTCCTGTTCGGAACTTCGAGTCAACTCGCGACAGAGGATGACCCAGAATTGCTGCGCGCCCTGCATGAGGCCATGAACCTGTCAAATGACGCCACCGCTGATCCTTTTGCAATCCCCAGTCCAGTAACGAGTGGCCTTGTGGCTCGCAAGAAGCCTGGGCGCCTCCTCTGGGAGGCTAGTGCAAGAGATGAGGACGGCGAGCTTCTGGACATGGGAATATTGGATTTAACCGAATCACCTCCTCCCCCTCATTCCCAACCTCGTGCCAAAATTCTGGAATCGTTAGATGAGTCTGTTCAGATCATCGAGGACCTTTTGCCACCACCGCCAACCAAAGAACCACAGCCCATGAAAGAAACACTGCCACCGTCGCCGGGCGCGGAAGATCAAAGACACACTGGCTACAGCATATTCGACTTCACCGATTCATCCGCAGACACAGAAGGGGAATTTCATTCTCTATCAAAACCCACTGTCACTAAACTCTTGGTGGAAGAAATTCCCGCGCCGAATGACGCGGATTGGGACGACGATGTTGACTTTGAGCTTCCACCATCAAACCAAGAGCATCACGAATTATTGTTGACACAGTCGAGTAGCCTGCAACTCACCAGTGCATCAGCAACAACGAATCCAAAATTCGCATCCTCATCAAAGACTCAATCCAACAAGCCCTCTGCAGCCCCATTTATTTCGTCACCGCAATCCAGGTCTATGGATCGACCAAGGCCAAAGTATGAGCTCTTTACCGACGCACAACTGGCACGAGATATCGCAAATTTTGGATTCAAACCTGTGAAGACGCGTTCGGCCATGATTGCGCTTCTCGATCAATGCTGGGCGAGCAGAGTCCAACCAGCTACAGGAGGCGTGGATACAAATGTGCTGATGAGGGCAACTACAGCCACCAGTCAAGCTGTCTCCAAGCTGACCACGGCTGTTGCACCGTCAAGTCCGCAAGGGCGACCAAGGAAGAATTCAGGGACGGCACCCGTATCTGTCGATTATGGTAGCTTAAAGGTTCTGGAATTGAAAACGCTGCTCCAGGAGCGTGGCCTTAAGCAGTCGGGGAATAAGCCAGACCTGATCGCCCGCCTTCAGGATCATGATTTGCAGATGAGGGCATCTGCTGGGGGGCTCACCTCTCCAAGGGGGAGGCCACGAAAAGACGCAGCAAGCTCCCCAAAGAGAACCAAGTCTCCTGCAAGACGAGCTGCATTCCCAGGGCTTGCCGGATTGCCCGCAACAACGCTTCGCCATAATATGGCACAGGGAAGGACAGCAATCATTGAGATACCCGACTCGGATGCCGACTCTGACCTGGACGGTCCCATGCTCTCGTCCCCGGTTTCCTCTGTACGACGTGCGCGGCCGGGAGACGACGAAGACATCTTCCCCCCCCCTCCTAGGGTGGATCTGTCTATCAACGAAGATGCGGAGATGTCTCTCGTTGCCAGTCCAACTACGGAACAAGTTTCTGTATTTGCATACATCACGAAAGCCATCACATCCGCGCCCCCATCCACAGACCCCTCCGACCCCTCATGGTATGAAAAGATACTGATGTATGATTCCATTATCCTCGAGGACTTGGCTTCATGGCTCAATGCAGGGCAGCTTGATAAAGTGGGCTTTGACGGGGAGGTTTCGCCTGGGGATGTTAAGCAGTGGTGTCAGAGCAAGAGTGTCTGTTGTCTGTGGAGGGTTAACTTGAGAGGGCTGGAGAGGAAGAGGCTGTGACTTTGGAGTGTGAGCGCTGTTTCATTGTACTACGTGTACTATATACGGAATATGGATATGAGTGATGACTGGAAACAATATATCTTTATGGACTTGTCTCTTCAATTATCGGTCCTTGTGATGTTGTTGAGCGTGTAAGCGGGAATGCGCCGGAAATAAGCGGAACCGAAGCAAACCGAGGTTCACAGTGCCAAGTTTCAGCACATCCCCTCACCACATTCACCGGAAACCGTTTGACGATGAGAATAGCGTGAATGAGGGGAAGCCTGGGCAGTTTCTTTCCCCAAATTAGACTCTTTTCCTTTTTGCTCTCTAGACATGAGTTCTTTTTATTCTGTTGTTCTATTCAGAAGTTCTGGCTGTGTTGTAGCTCACCCATTCCGTCTCTCTCACGCAACGCGCTCATTCTCACTCACAACATTGGTAAACAGACCCTTGTTCAGAGCCAGCGGGAGGAATTTCGTCACAACCTCGATAAATCTGAACCAAGGGCCCCTATTCACGAAAGCAAAAACAATGGATCCCAAACTCTACACCAAGTCAGCGGCGCCTTCATCAGCGAAGTGGCCTCCCCCCAGCCCAAGCGCCAGCATTCTGCTCATCTCACCTACCAACAAAGTGTTGCTGCTTAAAAGAGTCAAGACAGCTTCCTCATTTGCCTCCGCTCACGTGTTTCCTGGTGGAAATGTTGATGAGTTTCATGATGGTGTGACAGCGAAAGATGAGCACCTTGACAATATGGTCTACCGAAACGCAGCGATTCGTGAGACCTTTGAAGAGACAGGTATCTTGCTGAGCAAAGACTCAGTGGAAGTCAGCGATGAAGTGAGAGACAATGGCCGAAAGGATGTGTACAACAGACAGATCACCTTTGATGACTGGGTGAAGAACCAAGGGGGGTTGCCGGATACTGGTTTGTCTGGCCCTAAGTTCCCTTAAACACGGACTTATTAACACACCTCAGACTCCCTGGTCCCATTCACTAGATGGATCACCCCACCTCCCGCCAAAAAGCGTTTCACGACCCAAATGTACCTCTACTTCCTCCCCGTCTCCTCCATCAACTCCTTTTCGGAAAAGCCCAGCAAGATCCACACCCCGACCCCAGAAGGCGAGCAGGAGAAGGAGCACACTTCTGCGGAGTGGGAGTACCCGCTTACCTGGCTGTCTAAAGCCAAAAGTGGGAAGATTATGCTCTATCCACCTCAGTTTTACCTCTTGCACCTTCTCTCGCCATTTTTGAACGATTCCAACAAAGAATACGCCGCCCAGCGAGCCGGGCTAGGGGAGTTTTTGCAGAAGGTGCCAACCTCAATGGGAGAGTATGATAAATTCGAGGGTAAGTTCAAGCCAAAGGTGTCGAACACGCATCAGATTGCCTGGGCGGACAAGGTTATCTCGCCCAGTGTGATGTTTGCCCCGGGGCAGTTGTATAAAGAGGAGACGGTGCTGAGCTTGGAGTGGCCTGGTCCTGAGCTGGGCATTAAAGAGGGGAATACGAAGGGAGGTGATGCGGAAAGGGTGGTGGTTGTTGAGTTTGAGAGAAAGTATGGGCCGAGGGGGATCAAGATTGTGGATAGGGGAGAGGTGAGGAGGCTGTGGGTGGAGAAGGAGAAGAAGGGGGCGAAAATATGACGTATAATTTTGGTGCACTGGTGTTGATGTATGTAGAGTACTTAAACGGTTGTAAATTTCGTCCTCAAGGCCACAAGTGCATCTTAGACTGAAGGTATTTACCTAATTGGCACGTCGCGGACCAACAACTGGAAATGGCAAACCACTTAGATCCATAAGGCAGTTGATGGGTTTAAAATGCCAATATGCAGACATATTGAACTGTCTGAAAGACTCTTAGGCTAGTTTGACTATTCTATAAGATCTCCCAACTATCATATGAGGTCTCTCGGTGCACGTTTGAGGCCTGTCCAAACTTTCAGGAGGACTGTCTCATCGTTGCAAGAACATGTTCTTTTGTCCGCGGCCCGATTCTCAGCCTCAAAGCATGCCAAGAATTTGGATGTGGTGGAACACAGGTGATCCGACAGCATGTATAAGCAGGCTCGGACTGGGGACAATTGATGAAGGCGTTAGTGACGGTGCAGCTGGTGCGCGAGCCGATGGCTGCCTGCCTACAGCCTGCATAGCTTGGAAGAGTCATCCAGTGGGCGTTTTGCGTCGAATGATGTTGGCCCTGGGGTTACTCTTGACCCCGCTCGAGCTGGCTGGAAAGCGGAGGAACTTAGGGCTCTGATGCCTGATTTGAACGACTTATCTGCGGACAATGATGGAAAGAGAATGCGTGTTTATTGGACAAAAACTGTGGGATTACGGCTGTCCTCATTGCGCAAGGCAGGCAGATACCTAGGGGCACCAGACAGTGTAGCTTAAAGTTGAGCCTCTAAAGCTTTCTCTTAAAAGGCAGGTTTGCACCCTGCACCAAACTCCACAGGTCACAATTCCTCATCTCCTTCAATTGTTTTCTCCTGATTTCATCATACTTTCTCCTTACGACTTTATTCCTCTACTAGGTTTTTCTACATAGACGTCCACCTCGAATTTTCAGTCACAGCTGAGGTTTGATGCCACATTCTCCCTCCCCTCCCAAGCTCAGTATATCGCACGATGGATGCTAGATACATCCCGCAAGGGCCTTCTCCGCCGACAGAGTTCTTCATCGAGACTCGTCCGCTAACTGTCAGCGCACCCATCATTGTGCCTGTTCCCGTGCCCGGGCCCAAAAAAACTCGCTCTCAGGTGGTGGTTCGCGGCAGGAAGCCAAGAGCCAAAGGCCAGCCTGCTAAATGTCGCATCACCCCATCTGCGACTGCTAGCAGCCAACAGAGCAATGAGAGTGATGAGAGCTCGGGTGAAGATGAGGAAGTTGATCAGACTATGAAGTGCGACTTCAAGCAGCTCGACCGTCGTTATGACGACAATGATGAGCCCTACATTGAAGAGCGCAAGGTCAAAAAGGAGAAAAAGCCCAAGTTCAAGAAGAAAGACTGGTGGCGTCTGCATGCCTTTTGCATTGTCAGACACTACGGAGATGACGACGAGCTTGACGACACTTACCTTTATGTTAATGCTCAAAAGATCCGTGAGCTGCTCAACGATATCATTGGGAACTATCCCGGCGATCCCATCAACATTGACGATGTGCAGATCCACGCCCCGTACAATGCGCTTTTCCACTACCGAGAGGAGCTCGAGAAAGAAGGTCTCAAGAGATTCCAGGGTGAGAATCTCGATGGGCCTACCGACCCGGAGTCGCTCAAGCAGCTAAATCTTCTGACCGACTGGATCAAGTCTCATTTCGATTTGGAGATTGCGGCTTACGAGAAGTGTCTCTCTTCCACTGACCACAAGGCCATCTCCTATGACAAGCTCTGGACTCTGTTTCCTCCTGGCGAGATTGTTTACAGCAAGGTCAACGATCAGAACCGCGCCTTTCGTGTGGTAGACTCGCATTACAACGAGAGTCCCTGCAAGGCCTTTGCCATCCGGGTCGAGTTTGTCGACTTTGACGGTACGCATCTTGGCTTTCGTGAGCAGCATCTCATGGTCGGCACGTACCCCGGCAACCAGGAGCTCGAGTTGATGGACGCCATCCCATTCAAGCTTCTCCATCAGTCTTCCGAGATTCGCGAGGAGCTAGTTGCTCGCGGTCGCAAGTTTGAGAGCCTTGTCGGCCAGCACTTTATGCAGTACAACGGCATCGCCTTCAAGGAGGGCCAGAATGGCCCCGTCAAGTTCAACGTCAATGGTAGGGTCATGATCGACTGCAAGACTTTTCATCGCATAGAACCCAATGAAGCGTTCATCGTCAGGGATATGAGCGCCCCGAGGCTCCCGACTGTCAGATCCCCCAGCATCCCGTCCATGGGCATGCCTCCACCTCGCTTCCGCGGCCGCAAGCCCGTTATTTCCAAGTTTCCTGTTCAAGGCAGCTCAGAGAACCCCAAGTTTCCGCCCCTGAGCGAGGAGAATGCCATGCTCACCAATGCCAGTGTGAGAGGGTATGCCTTCAGTGCTAAGAGCTTCCTTGAGTTCTTTGCCGATGAGGTGTCGGAGATAAGCTGGAACACAAAGTGCTTTGATGAGCTGGTCTTGGACCAGTCAATCAAGAAGACGGTGCAGGCTTTGGTGTCCACGCATTCGCAAAAAAGGGAGAGCTTTGATGACATTATTAAGGGTAAAGGTCAGGGTCTCATCTGTGTGTTACATGGTCCTCCTGGCGTTGGAAAGACATTGACGGCCGAATGTGTGGCTGAGTACGTCAAGCGGCCTTTGTACATGGTCTCTTCTGGTGAACGTAAGTCTTCTTCTTGTTTCTTCAATAAACTGCATCTGCTAACCACGTGTTATCTAGTTGGCCCTGTCAGCGCTGCTCTTGATGATCAGCTTACCCGCATCCTGGATATGGCCGCCACCTGGCGAGCTGTCCTGCTCATCGACGAAGCCGACGTCTTTCTTGAGCACCGCAGCCTGCATGATATGCACCGTAATGCCATGGTCAGTGTCTTCTTGCGTGTCCTCGAATACTACACCGGCATCCTGATCCTGACCACGAATCGCGTCACGACTTTTGATGACGCCTTCAAGTCCCGCATCCACATCCCCATCCGATACACCAACCTGAGTGTCGAGTCCCGCAAGATGATTTGGAAGAATTTCTGCAGCAAGGTCCCCGGTGGTGTTGACATTGACGACAAGGGTCTGGAGCAGCTGGCCGAGTTCGACTTGAACGGTCGGCAGATCAAGAACGCCGTCAAGGCGGCCGAGAGTCTGGCTGCGTTTGATGGAATCAAGTTGGATCTCAAGCAGCTGTTGCAAATTAACAAGATCCAGGCCATGTTTGAGAAAGATATGAGCAGCCACAGCGGGGTAGATTACACTGCGCCGGGACACTTTAGGAAGGATGCGGATCAGAGGAATATGTTCTTGTGATTGTGTTTTGTTTGTTTGCTGAGGTGACATGTCATACGATGCATGGCGGGTGCAAGAGGTTATGAAAGGTCTGGTGCCTAGCACAGAGACCGCTCGGGTCTTTGTCAAGATTGTATGGAAATTAGCGTAGACATCTGAAGTGATGTGCTGATATCGAGGCAGTACCATCAGCAACTAGACAGGCAGATAGCAAGCTTTGTCAGAAGTGCGTTCTCATAATATCTCGACGGTCCCTCAATGTCATGCAAAGGAATAGCAACAATGCCATTGTGTAGCTTGTCTCTTGTATTCCCTAAAATACCTCGATCTAACTATAACGCCCCGAGCCCCTTACTAAACCCCTCCGGCAACCTAACGCCCATTCTCTTCTCCCAGAGCGCCCTATCAAACTTGCCCTCCTTCAGCGCCTCCCCATCCCCAGCGTACATGAACGTCTTCCCGTAAATCTCCCTTTTCTTTTTCCCGGGTTCCTCAACCTCGATACGACAAGACCGAATTTCATACGCGTTGGTCTCGTAATAACTCAACCGGTCTTGGTGTTCCCTGGACTCAATCAAGTAGACTTTGCCCAGGACGGTAGAGTCCCCGTTGATGAGGGCTTTGTACTGCCCCCAATTTGCCAGCTTGTAGCCCGTAATGAAAGCAGGCAAAAAGACGGGTTCAGAGTGCTCGGGGAGGTTGAGGACTGATTTGAGAATATGGGGTTGGGTGAGGGTGCCGTAGAAGAAAAAGTAGGCTGGCTCGTACGCAGTGAGGAGTTCTTCTGAGAGGGGAGAAGGGAGGTTGGTGAGGTAGTCCGATGGCATGGAAGCCAGCTGAGAGGTGTAGTTTGAAGAGGTTTTGGGCTGGGGTGGTAAAGGTGGAGGAGGGGGTGGAGGTGGAGGCGAGTTGGGCATTGTGGTGGTCAGTCAGTGTACTGGTGGTGGCTGTCTGTGCTTCTTGTTGGTGACGAAAGATTGATGATCGGGTTGTGTTAAGTCTTCATGTTCAGTGAGGGAGATGTTTTTCTCGGTGGTCAGACTTTGGATATTTAAGCCGAGCTTTGTTGGTTGACTGGTGACACACGAGTCTTCGCCAAGAACGTGCCACTGATGCATTCTTGCGGTGGTTAGGCGGCGCTGTTGCACCCAAGTGGGAGAGTGACCTGGGTGGTCCGTGCCATGGACGCCACTCATCCCCCTGAAAAGCATTTGTTAGGGTTGTTTATGTAAAGGGCACATTACGCCGTTGTTGGAGCCTCAGACTGAAAACACATTCAGTCAAACCTTTGCAACAAGAATCGGGAGTCTTCAACAATCTCTTTTCTCAATCTCATATTGAAAGCTTGTCAACTCGTGATCACCCCGATACCTAGGCACAGAAATGATGCCGCTGTCTTATGCGCATGGTACTATTTCCGTCAAAACTATTTAGGCTTGTTTCTTAGACCCCCGGCCGACCTGGTGGAGCGCGCAGGTTGATGTTGACAACCCACACCACAGGAATGAGCCAAGACATGTTTGGCATCCCGTGTCTGTGGAAAGAGATTCAAGATCAAAAGAGTTAAACGCACCTATACTAAGACAAATTCGTTCAAGTTCAGTCTCAGTGACCACCGCGGCGAGCGGCGGCCTCGTGGCTGTCAGAAGATACTGGGCCAGAGGCATGTCTATTCTCGGGAGAAATATGGCAACACGGAGGTGAAGACCGTAAGACCTGAGATGCCAAAATGGCTTCATGTAGCGGCCAGTGTCGAGTCGATGTTGGAGGTCGGAACAGGGACGCATACACCGCTCTTGAACATGCATGTATAAAGGGGCAGAGTAAGGCATTCGTCAAGGGACAGAAATCTCATAAAGAAACCAATCAACTTAGTCCAGCATCCAAAACAGACCTGACAACTCTCCAAAACAGACCTCACATCCATTGACAAAAGCTTTTTCATTATCTTTCAGCATGCCTCCCAAGAAGACAAAATTCCTATCAGGCCCGCCACCACGTCTACAGCGGCAAAGGCTACGGCTCCGGCTGGAAAAACTGCTGCCACGGGTAGCAAGACGACAGCTTCGTCCAGCACCACGGCCCCGAGATTCCAGGAGTCTGCACGAAATGGCCCGGTGTGACTAAGCACCTAGAGCCTCCTAGCAGATTGGGTAAGCACGCCGACTGGGTCACCCACCAGGATCCTACTGTTGATGTTGACAAGGACCTGACCGCCGCGGATCTCAAGAAAGAGCAGGACCGGCTAAAGGGTGCCCACGGCGTTGAAGTCATCTCTCACATTCTTCGTGCTTATCAGGGTAGCGCCTGGCGCCGAGAGGTTGAGAAAATGTGGGAGTTTATCGACGCCAACTATGTCGTCCTCGACAACCGGAACTGTAGCACCCATGTCCACTTGTCGCGTGCCGAGCCGTGGACTGTTGACCAGATCAAGCGCCTGGCCCAGGCAATCATCCACTTCGAACCCGCGTTTGAAGTGATGGTCCCGCCTGAGAGGCGCAATAATGAGTACGCCCGCAGCAACTGGATTGACAATGCCCGCTTCGTCGGCAAGAGCCGCGACCAGGCCATGGATGAAATCGAAAAGCAGCGCACCATAAAGGACGTCCTCAACCTCATGCACGGTGCCAATGACCAGTCCAAGTACTACGGTTGGAACTTCTTGACCCTCGAAAGCTACAAAAACCGTCGAGTTCCGTCGTGGCGCTCCCAGCAAGAACGTCAAGGATGTGTTCATGTGGGTTGAGCTGGCTATGGAATTCATGCAAGCTGCCATTATTATCAAAACCAGGGCTGACTTCAGCAAGTACGCACGAAATGTGGGCGGTCTGAAGAGGCTAATTGCCGATGCATGCTTGCCGCAGAGCGTAGGAATCAACCAGAGTACCTACTTGACTCCCTTGTACACGAGAGCCGGCACCGACACGGCGATGCTTGAACCCAAGCCTGTCAAGCTTGAGACCTTGTCCAAGGAAAAGAAAGCCAAACTGCAGCTGAAGATTGCCGCCGACAAAAAGTGGCAGCCCATGTTGGATATGTTGAAGGATGCCCAGGCCAAGAACGAACTGTGAACTACTACGCGCCATCCCATATGGCAAGTTTAAGGGTGTGGGAGACAGGAAGTCGGCTGGTACCGTTGGTAGCGGCGCGAAAGGCTGGCCTTTGGAGGTATGGAATTGGCGCTTGGATTGGATGGTGACAGGCTGCCGAGGGTAAATCAATGAACTCTTTCACACAGAGCGAAACATCACTCCCTTCCTGGCATGTATGTATATGAACTCTTCTATGACTGAGACTGAAAGTGCGACACCTATCACTTTGCTGAATAGGCCTCCGCAAGATTTTGTTCCGCCTTGATCACACCTAACATACCTGCAATATTAGGATAAACAGGCTGAAAGTCTACAAAAGGCTCTGAAATTGCTCTCTATAGGTAGGCGGCGTAAGGTAAGCCGCAGCAGCTTGAAACATTATATCCATCAAAATCTTACTTCCTCTTTAACAATCCATGCCATCAAACCACCAATGTAAGCCCAACACATGCTGGCTCAGGCTTCAGCAGAGCCACCTTTCGCCAGTACTGTAGTCCATGACGTTGAATCGCCATCAAGTTGAGCAGCATATTCGTTCTGTGGTGACATCATTGCGTCCAGTTACCAGGAGTGAAACCTACAGCCTCTGTCCATCACGCATTAGCACCCGTCCACTTATCGCGGGCCATTCAAACGGCAGAAGTTTACGTCTTATTATGCCGATCTAAGCTCTTCGGCATCAAAAACGTCTCCTTTTCCTTCTTGCACTCGAGACATTTCACCCTTCCGTCTGCCTAGGGCGACGTCTCGATATCTTGTGCCTGCTGCGCAGGCTCCTGGCTGGGAAAGCAATTCGGATTGTAAGGGACCCGAGCACCTCCCCGGGTAGCATGGCTCCGGTCGGGGTCGATGCCTGCTATCTCGATGAACCCTTGGCGGATGGCCTTGCCGCAGACTGACTTGAGATCGTCGTAGGTGAGCTCTCTGTCGTAATAGGCGGGCTCAGAAGAGACTTTGGAGAGAGTGAGGTTGATCAGATCGGTTATGCTGAGACCATCGAAGATTAGTACATGTAGGGTAAAGAGTTGCACGGAGTACGCTGCGTAAAACTAGAAGATGACTTACCTCTTTCTATTCCAAAGACGGGGAGTAAGACTGGAAGGAGGGTGGGTACATTCTGTGTCGGGATCAACATGTGGCTGTTGTGGTGAGATGGACATGTTCCGGTTCACTTCAGGCCGTTGCTCTTGTTATTGAGCATTACCAGCATTGTCCAAATTTGCATCTCGCGGAATACCATCAGCCTGTTGAGGAAGAAGCTGTCGAGAAGGGGGTGGTGCTGGTGATGTTGCTGAGAGCCACGTTGTTGAGGAAGCGCTAGCCGAGGAATAGCCTGCAGAGGGAGAGCACGGCGAAGGGCTCCAAGCTCCTGAGGGCGACCGGAAAGAACAGCAAGCCCCACTCCTCCACATCATATTTCACTCTGGCATTTAACAGGCTATCTAAGCCCCTCGTTACAACACTTCGTGGATCACAGCCAACGACACAGTGAACTGCGAGCTCTGAGCCAGTCGTTGGGAAATGAAACAAGCAACAGGCTACAAGCGGTAGCAGCAAAGGCATCATTGGCTCATGTATAATCGGAGGGATGTGCTGGACTTGGCAGATACCTAAGGTCATCACAAGCACGGACCACAGTGAGAGAGATAAATACATGAGCAGAAGAGCAGAGCAGTGGGATGAAAAGATTCTTCATCAAGGATCTTGAGACCACTGAAGATTATTGAATTGAATTGAACCTATGTTGTTCCAAGCCCTGAACTCCAGCCCTTGTCACACCTGGAGACTCGATGCCATCCAAGGCACCGATCGCCGTTTCGTGATGTATGAGGACATGAAATCAGGCTTTGCTGTGGGCGTAACAACGATGGAAAGAATGATGGTGACGTTGTACTCAATTGACATCGTTCTGGACCCAGGTCCCAAGGAAATATCCGAAGGGCGACGGGACCACAGTCCCGGTACTTTCTGTGACTGAAAATACCACACGGATCTCAGGACCTTGTTGTTCTTCTAGACATACAGCCTCGCATTTCACTGGAGTAAAGACTGGGGTGCACCTCGATTGAATCTGGAGACCCCCTCGAAGACTTGCGAGAATTGGAGGAATAAATGCACCTCATCCCGACTGCGAAACCGCTCGGTTGGAGCAGTGGATCAAACTCGCGAGCTCTTCTCCCTTTTCATTCTTAATTTGCTCGCCGAAATTGTACAAGTTCCAGGAAAAACAACTAGAGCGGCTGATCGAGAATGGACCAACACGTTCTTCGATGCCTTGGCCGATGAGGCAGTAAAGGCTAGGCGTGATAAGGGCTGGAGTTCAGGGCTTGGAACAACATAGGTTCAATTCAATTCAATAATCTTCAGTGGTCTCAAGATCCTTGATGAAGAATCTTTTCATCCCACTGCTCTGCTCTTCTGCTCATGTATTTATCTCTCTCACTGTGGTCCGTGCTGCCTGTGGCTTGTTTGCTCAACGATGGCAGAAGCAGAGTTCAAAGACACCAGACAACGGAGATAGCCAGGTTAAGAATCAATAGAGGATTTGGTTCATCACTTCTGCAAAAAATACACCAACACTCCCTCCCTCTGTGCCTGCTCCCTCGAATACTTGACCTGGTGAACCAACTTCCCGCCCCCATCCTTCAAAACAATAACTCCCCCCTTATTACTCAATGCCACCTCAGGCACAGCAACCCCCTTCTTGCTCTGACCTGCCAAGGTCACCCCTCTTAAAACCTGACTCTGTCCCGTCCCATTCTCGATCCTCCACCCCTCCAAGTCCGCCATCTTTGCAGAACGATTAAACAGATACACCGTCTCCCTCTCTACTTTGGTGGGTTGCTGATCTGGTCCATATGGATTAACCAACGCAGCCTCAATCTTGACCTCATCTCCTGCAATCGGCTTCGGCTCTTCCTCATCACCTTCACCAGGCTGCTTTTCTCCACCAAGCAACTGAGCAAAGGTCTCTCCAACCGGCATGCCCTGATCATCAGTCTTGTACGTCTGGACAGCAAACGCGAGGAAAATTCCCTCCCAATGTCCATCAGGAAAGGAGAGAATGATCCCACCATCTTGAAAGATACCATTGTCTCTCCGCCATTGTCCCGAGTTCCCTTGATTCATGTGTATATCGTGGATTCCAGTCTTATCACTGTACGGCTCGCCAAACAGATAGATCTCGGCCTTTTGCAAAACTGCTTGGTTCAAAATGGGATTGAGGTAGTCGAGGATACTGTGGCCCGTCCCTGGCGCGTTATGCGAAAGAAGAACGCCATCTTGCGGGCGGAAGAGACGGAGGCGGAGGAAGTCGAGGCCGACGCTGCCGGTTTGGAGTGTACTCTGCTGGGGGTGAAACCCGCGGGGGAGAGATTGGAGGGATTGAGTAAAAGCTACAGAGACGGTTTGGAGGTCGCGGATGACCCAGTAGACGAGGCGGGAGTCGGAAGACTTGCTCTCGACGTTGATGGCGGCGTCTAGACGAGTGGAGGTGGTGTCTGAGAAGGTGATGTGGCCGTGACCGGGCTTAGCGGTCCCGTCCCACTTGGTGGGGGTGCCTTTCCAGATGCCGTAGCCTTTGAGGGGCATTTTGCAAGGAGGAGCTCAAGAGGATGGTGAACTATGGAAAAAGTGGTGGACTAAAAGATACGAGTTGAGGAGAAGAAGGAACCTTTATACTCTTGACTTTGAAGGGAGTTACAAATCACACGTGAGGGGTGATCCAACCTTACACCGAGTTCAATGGGAAGGGGCGGTCTGTGGTCTCGGCCGACAGGTTGACGCCACTGAATGCACATGTCCCAGAAAACACAAGCTTTGTCAATAGACCATCGGAATTGCCCACTCAGCCCTACGAGGTGGTCCAGATCTTCAAGATTTAGCCACTTGTATCACAGCTCTGTCCATTCTGCTATCGCACAATTGATGAAATCAGCGCCGCATGCCAGATGTGAGCTGAAAGGTTACGCTATGAACTCGGATCTTTAGGTTTCAAACTGCATTTGACTTAGATCGGGCCATTCATTCTTGCAACCCTCTTCGTGGCTCTAATCTACTATAGGCTCCTGTGTCATATCAATCTTCTTGCCATATACAATGTGTCCTGAGTCCCAGCTCCATCCCAGCTTCCTCCTTTCCCGACTTTAGTCTAGAATATCCAGCCCAAGACCCCATCTCTCTTCTCGGATCAATATCAACCGTTTCGTAAATAGCTCCCTGGTAAGGTTCATCCTAGCTTCCACCCATTCTCGGAGGTTCTGGACGAGCTCCTCGTTCTTGAGATCACTGAGATGCTTCAGGAGCTGCTCGCCCTCGACGGCCAAGCGCGACCTCAAGACAGGCCGCGAAAACCTCAACAGGCAATTCAGATCAGTGGTGTCCCGCTTCTCGTAGCCTTGTTGCGATGGTCGGTATTGCAGATCTTTGACACATCGCTGCCGAGAACAGGAAGAGTGCACTTCTGAGTCTCATCTTTCTGAGGATTAAGCTTGGGGCATCTAGGCGGTGGGCATCAGTAGGACATGACCATGCTGGAAAGAATCCAGGAACTCCGAAATTTAGTACTTACATCTTTTTGTGATTATACATGCTCCGAGAATGGAGGGATTTCTTGCATCCTGGGCACGTGATTTTGTCAACCATGGTTGTAGCTTCTTGGCTGTTCGGTGGGTGATGTTGGGTCTAATGACGAGGAAGCACTTCTTGTTCGGTTTGGGGGGTGACAAGGACTGATTTTTAAGCTGTTCAACAAGTCCCTGGTTGTGTGGCGCCTCTTGACAATGGGTTTGGTCTGGTTGCTCCTCATATTGAGATTCATCTTCTTTGCTGGTTGGGCTGGACCTCTTGGCAATAGCTCTGTTGGTTGGCATGGGCTTGTTGTTGCTCATCAAATGGAAGACGAGATAGATTGTTGCTATTGAAATTGAGATATCGGTGGATCCAGCTGTTGGGGTTCCTTGTAAAGAATTGGAATATCTGAACCCTGAAGATGATGGTAGGCCCACAACTCAGACCACGTTTGGTCGGCTGGGTCATCGTTGGCAGGCGCCATTCTCGCGAGGCGTGGGTATTCGTTTTTCCGGGCCAACCACCATTGGACTGGGTCGTTAACGGGGTGCACAAGACCCCATAAGTACTCACCAACCTCATCCACAATACTGCTGGCAATCGGGGCGTCGTAGAAGCTATCCCCAAAGCCAGGGACTTGCTCCGGGGTGCATCAGCGTGCCGGGGGGTCGACTGCTGGGTAGTACGTATCAAAGTAAGCCACAAACTGCCGCTAGATGTCTAATATCCTCTGGTCGTTGCCCTCGTAGAATAGCCTCACCCACTTCATTCTACGGCCCGGGTGCAGAATAAGAGCTGGCCAATAAGCAGGGGTCTCATCTAGTATTCTAAGATACTTCTCGAGCTTGTCAATGGCGTATTGAAGGCTAGATTGAAGGCTCGAAGGAAGGCATCTCAAGATCATCATGAAGAGGATTCCCAAGCTCGATACAGAGGTCCTGCTGCCTATGGACAGGAACTGGGCGGTGGAGCCCGATCTCGAGAAGGTCGACTTCGTAATCAGCAAACCAGGCGGGCACGCGGCGAATCCGGCGCGGGGGTTGCTGTGTCCTAGGGCAAGTTGACATCGCCCACCAAACGGCATCGTCGGCCATAATGATACCGCCAGCTAGCAAAACTGTTTTCAAGTTTAACAAATCACTGCATCAAGGTTTGGCTCGGCATTCTCGGCGGCCAACTCACAACACAATCGACAACAAACAGCACTTTGTATTGGTTCTCTCGGCCTTGTTGGAAATGTCTCTACCACAACATCATATATGAGCGTGATATGGCTCTATTTGGCCAGTCAATAAACCTTGAAAACATGATGAGCCTCGTACCAATTCTGTATGGTAGCGCGAACATGCCACAACAGTGTCATATTGCACAAGTTCAAAGCCACCTGACATGATGTCACTGTCTGTGAACAAGCGTGAACTGATTATTGGAGGATACTGATACGGGATATCATGTATCTAGTTAGATTAGATAAGGAAGTGGACCCACTTACTGGCGTGCCAGCCTTTCACAGGTCAGCCCTGCAAGCAGTATATTAAAACTGCTTGCAAGCCACTTCCACTTAACAATAGATCGCACTTTTACCCATTTTTAGCCACCTGCCGGTGAAACCCTATCAGATACAGTAGACCCTGACCCTCCATATAACTATGTCATCCCAGCCAGCACTCTCCACAAGTGCGACTGCAGAGACTTCTCCTAGAGAAGAAGATGAGATCAACCCAGTCGTTGCTTTGGCGCTCCAACACTGATGAAAAGTCCCAATGGTATTCTAGATCCTTGTACATACTGTGAGGACGTAGTGAAAGGCGACAGTTCTGGGCATGACAGATCAAACGCCTGTCAGGAACTTGGCCACCCTCTCAGCAAGCCACTTCTGAGCTTCAGGCGAAGAGACGACATGATCAGCGCCCGGGATAAATCCAGAAAGCTCACTAAAAATCCCTTTTGGTGCTGTTACTGTCCACCTATCCAACAGCAACTGCCTGTCAACCGAACCCGGAACCATCTCATCCTTCTCCGCAGGCAAAATCAACAACGGCTTCTCCACCCTGCCAAACTTGGTGGCAAGAATGTCATCTGAAAGGTCCGAGGCAAAATAATCCTCGGCACCTCTATCAACTGGTCAGTTTCTTACTTGGAATGGGAACAGAGGGTGAGAGTTAGGGGACACCAACCCAACAGCAGCAAAGCTCCACCACCTGGCAGCCGTAATAGGCGTCTCGAAAAATGGAATATACACCTTTGGCATAGTAGCATATTGCTTGCCCTGATTGATCAACTCCTTTGCAACAACCAGACTACCAGCCAGCGCCTCAGACGACCAAAGGGCGGTGGCTGCCTCTCTGTCGGAGACAGGAGACGTCAAGATGTACCCATCGACTCGCGGAAGCTGGCCAGGATGGTTGTTGTACTCGAGGGCGTCCTGACATCCGGTGCTTGCCCCCATAAACACAATCCTCGGTTTCTTAAGGTCCTCGCGCAGATAACGGACAAGCTGTGACAGGTCTCGGACATCGTTGTCTAGGGAGGAGTACCCCCAGCCCGAGTAGGAGCTTCGCATGCGCAGCTCCCAGATGGAGTATTCAGAGGGAAGAGCAGCCTGCAGATGCGTAAGGTCCGTTGTGTGGGGGCCAGCTGTGAGACCGTGGATGAATACTAGGGCGTTGAGAGAAGAGAAAGGTTCGTATTCATAGGCGGTGAGGGCAGGGCCATGGGTTTTGTCTGAGGAATCCGAGGGAAGGGGGTGGACGACGACTTTGAACGGGGACATGTTGACGAAGGAAGCTAAAAGTGAATGAGTAGTTGTGGTGTAGAAAACAGAAAAGAGTAAGCAAAGGTAGGAAATAGACCTATATATCTTGAATAGACATGCTCAAGCAAGGGGAAAATTGCCGAATGCGAATACGAACACGGCCCAATTCCGAACGCGAGTGCTGTTGATTGTACATATCTGCATGGGAAGGGATTGTTGGCTGAGGCGGCTGCTGGTATGTCTACCGTGCTCACTGTGACTGGCACAAAATGGGTATAATTCGAAATAAAGGCGGCCGATTACTGTGGTGCCTGTAAGTTATTGCTATCCTATTTTCCTCTGCCTCTCTTCATCTTTGCATTATTGAATATTGGTTCTGTTGTTCAGGATCTCTTCGCTGTCACTTGTGTGTTCATCCAGTACTTTTCTTTTGTCTGATATCCTTGAGCAGCCTGCCAATCAATTAACCTCTGCCAAAGATTGCTGTTGGCATCCCAAGGAGCCAGCTGAGCTTGCATACGTGCTAACTCTGTTATGATCAACTGAAGCTGTTCGATATGCCACGGCTTTCTCTTAGTCGCGCTTACTATTTCTAGGAGGTTTAGGAGACGTGTAAGTATTGCTTGAGTACGGGGATGTGGGAGCACTCCAGGTACTTGCGCCAATCGTCTTAGCTCTTGGCCCTTGACGTCGATGCGCTACTCTAATACTAGGG
Organism: Triangularia setosa; assembly: GCA_033296915.1. Taxonomy (NCBI): domain Eukaryota; kingdom Fungi; phylum Ascomycota; class Sordariomycetes; order Sordariales; family Podosporaceae; genus Triangularia; species Triangularia setosa. The sequence continues at coordinate 1,067 of MU866473.1, read as the reverse complement.
GTTTTCGACAAGAGATAAGAATATCGTTCGTTGGGTCGTCTACATTTTTGTTCACCTATGAGTGTAGTGCCGGTTTTGTGCGTTGAACGTATTGCGATGGACTGCACATTGGGAAAAATGTCATTGAAGAGTCTGGGAGGCTTAGTTGCGGCTATGTGTGACGATTCCCTGTCCAGAACCTCTGAAAGGGATACCGGTTGAAGGCGAACTTCTAGATAATGGATCGGTGCAGCTAAATAGTGCACAACAAGATGTCTCGATGTAAACACAAGATGCCGTGAATACAAACTGTGATCATTGCATATTGTGGAACTATCTACAAGCTATCAAGTTCCTCCGTATATATAGATCTATGACTCTCATGGACCGTTGGACCGTTCATAGCACGTCGGTCCATCGGTCCCCTCGTGAGTGGTTGTCCCGGACCGTTGGACCGTCCTCTATGCACCGGTCCACCGGTCCTCTTCTGATTGGCTACCTACAGGGACCTCTTCCACCGTAGTATTCTACTCCTATTGGCCCGTCTATTAAGTCTGCGTCCACCTGTGTCCAAGGTTGTGACACTATGGATATTGAGCATGCACAAAGTGCCAGATGAACCACTTATGAAATGAGGAAAGTAGAAATCGCCGAATTGAACTCCGACAATCCATTGCAATGGTATTGATGAAATATGGCAAGAGGACTAATTTTACTGGTTTGTCGATTTCTGGCTCCTTGTCGAGAAATAGATGGAGTGTCACGGGTAGCACAGGTTGACAGGTTAATGACAGTAGTATTCAGCTAAGCTACGGTCTGGGCTCTATTCCGTCGGGTACGGGCAGGCTCTATTGTCAAGACGTAGCTCAAAGAGCTACAAATAGGTCTCGCGGCAGCGAGATGCAAAATCTTTCTAGTCGCATTGGCCCGTGCTCTGCACGTGCCAAGCTCTATCAGTGGATCAACGACGGTCACGGTGCAACCGCCGTGACATAAACAGTGCACAACAAGATGTCTCAATGTAAACACAAGATACCGTGAATACAAGCTGTGATTGCATACTACGGAACTATCTACAAGCTATCTAG